>APFE030511787.1:0-24123 GCA_000404065.3 Pinus taeda
GCTCTACTATGCCCTTTGAATTCCTTCAAAATAAATTTTCAAACCAAGTTTAAGCAAAAATTTAAGAAAATTTACACACCTTTTTTTCACTTTGTAGGAGCTCAATATTGCCTCTGATGTATCTCTGTACTTTCCGATCATTTAGTTCTAAATTTGTGACCTGTAGTAGCCCCCTGTGTCCTCTTTCCAATGCCACAAGTCTGACCAAAATTGGATTCTCCAAGGAAGAGTTATGTGAAATTTCCCACAGTGACTTGATTATAGACTAGTTCAGTAGAGCGACCTTGTACGATGTGCCGTGAGTCATTGTTTCGACCTTTGGATCTAAAAAATGCATACAAGAAACTGCAGTCTGTCCTCTTTCTGTAACTTCTTATGAAATTTCAATCTGATCCCCAGAGAGAAAGTTATGATGATTTTCCCGAGGTCACCTGTTTGGAATGTAATTCAGGAGTCTGCAAAAATACCAACCTCCTCATATCATATCTCCACAAATATAGCGCAAAAAACTCTGAAATTCGGACCCAAGATTCAGAGCGATTTCTTCTCAAATGGGTTTTTGTTGTGACTTCTGAAACATCAGAGAAAAAAGTTATAGCGAAAATGCCACGATGACCTGTTTGGAGCAGCGAAACCCTAGAATCCAAAGCTTTGATACCAAATGTTATGAAACCAGCTCAAGAAAAGATAGAAAAGATAGATCAATGCCTTAGAATTCAGCCTCTTCGAGGGGGAAACCGCCTTTACATTACATAAATGAACAATTCTTGGATGATACAAATGACAAAACCTCCTTTCTATATATAGGAGTCTAAGGAGTCACAATATAACCCAGCCGACCTAACAATAATAATATAAAGCCACAAAAATAACAATAGAGGGATTCTATGGGGCACAGTAATAACAATATGGGGGCAATAGGGGCACAAAAATATTAATAAGGGGTATAACTACAATAGTAATGGGGTAATCACTAGTATTATAGGGACCCAACAGTTTGATATGGGAAAGAGAGAGTGGTGGGTTGTAAATTAGTTTTTTTAACTAAAATAGAATTTTATAATCATTCAAAAAAAAAGTCCACCAAGGTTAGTAGTAAATTACTCCTTCTAAATCAACAAATTTCCACAAAATTGTACATAGAATAGAGTACCAATATCTTAATAATATTAACTAGACAACAACTATGTGTTAGCTTATAGGTGGCCAATATAGCATATTTTCCCAAAAAACATAAAACCTAATGATACATACTAAGGAATGGATAACATTAATGGATATTTCCTTCTTCTTGTTCTTTCTCATCATCAAATTTAGGGGATTTGTGAACTTTTATTTTTATTAGATTATGATGTAAATGGACTATTCTTCCTCCTTAAGGAATACTTAGTATGATTTTTATGCACTCTAATTGTTAAAATCCATTGCAATATTTTCCACTTGTTGACAAAGAAGCAAACTACAAAATAAGTTGCATTTTGTTTCTAGATTATCATTCTCGACTTCTAAATTAGAAGAACACTCATAACATTAGCATTATGAGTGAAGGAATCCTACTCCAAATTAGAATTCTTTGAATAAATTACAACAAATTACTACTATTATCTTAAGTTATCTCCTCATGTCAATGTAGAAATCATCATAATTCTATATTATCTTTGTTTTCCATAGCTAGAGAAACCTCAAAACCAACAAATCTTTTACCAGAGAGTAATTTTATAAGAGGAAACAGAATCAAAGTATTTCCATAATAAGAAAGAGAATCAAAGGAAGCGGTCTACAAATATTGGTTCATAGGAGATGATAGAAGAGACAAGAAACCCCAAACAATCCAAGATTAATCCATCCTTGAGGCACCCAAAATTTTCAAATTGAAACTTTCTCCTACTCTAGAAATTCCAAATATCTTGAGCCTGAAATTCCCTTACAAATTATCTATTGGAATATTCCAATAATTCATGACTTTCTTTACCAATTATATAAGTTTCAAATAGTGGGAGATTCCCAGCATTGGAAAGGAGTAGCATCCTTTGTTAGGAATTGACCCCATTGGATTTACTTTAAAATCATTCACTTCATAATCATCATAGCCTTATGCTAGCCAACACTTGACAATGATTCCATTGGGACAAAGGAGATCAAGGTTGTCATGCATCTAACACCACTCAAAAACACCCTACTCTAGATACCCCCTCCAAGTCCTCCACTGAGGCCAAATAGAGCCACATGACCTATGCAAAGATGACTACCAAATCGATAGGAGAAAAAAACATGGAGACCGCCACCAAAATTGCCACTAGAACCACCATTTGAGACCGAAAAAAGCTAGAGTCACAAGGTTGGCGAAGTACATGAAAAAATTCCCATGCATCCATATTCCCACATCGCCAAATCCTAGACATCAATGGGAATTGAATTAATCATGAAATTAACCTCCAAATGTAATTGAATTTGGGGAACGAAGCTCCTCCCTACATCCTTCCCAGGGCATGCCCTACCTAAATTTGGCAATTGATTTATAATTGGGAGGCCATGCATTAATAGTCATGACTTTTTGATCAATCTAGGGGATTGATATGCAAGTTCAATTCTAGTTTGATATGCGAGAATGAACCTTGTTAAAGAAATAGGAGTCGCATTTGTTCTCTAAAAGACAGTTTTAAGCTTATTCCCTACTAGATTAGAATGAGATATCATTGACTATCATTGATCTGAAAACCAACATTAAGTCTCTAAATATCATCAAGGATATAATACTTTCCCCTTTAGTGATGGATAGGCCATATCACAATGAATATGTATTTTCCAAGTTAGTTGAGATCTTTCCTAGAACCCAAGCATAATGAGAAATCTTATTTCATCCAGGATCATGAAGTCCCCCACCTACAGTTGCCACCCCTAGTGGGTTGAAAATAGTTACTAAACACACAATGCAAAGATATAAAATTATACAAATGCTCAAAAATCTCCTTATTGTATGGTAAAACTAGAAACATGATGTTTTTATTATACTATGTTTACAAACATGATTTACCAACTTGACAAGAACTCTCCAAATTTCTCACTTTTCTATAGTTTGCATTTATTGTTTTTTTTAACCCTTATAGTGGTGCTTGATAACACCTAATTATTTTTCAAAGTTAAAATTACAAAATTTTGTGACTATAATCTATAATTTTGCAAACAAAAACCTTAAAATTGACCCCCTAAACAAAAAAGAGCGCTACCACTAACACCTTGTTTTATTCAAAGTTAAAATTAGAATGTGGTTGAAAGAGTGGCCTTGACAACTAGTACCATTACAAACAAATACCTTAAATTCAATTCCCAAAACAAAAAATGGTGTTTCTAGCAGAACCTACTTTTTTCGAATTCAAGCTTTTGTGATCCATAACTTGTTAATTCATGAGAATTTTTGGAAAAAATCACATAGGAAGTATTTGGTCGACGTGTTTCGAACCAGCCAGTGTGGTTCATCTTCAGGACAAGATGAAGAGACAAATCTCAGAGGAGGGTTAAATAAGAACCAAGGTCAACCTAACGGTCAGAAGAAATATGGCTATATTTGACCGGGGGGGAATTGATATTGAAAACCAATCGTTTAGTTGGTTTTCAATATTAATTCCCCCCCAAACAAATATAGCCATATTTCTTTTGACTGTTAGGTTGACCTAGGTTCTTATTTAACCCTCCTCTGATATTTGTCTCTTCATCTTGTCCTGAAGATGAACCACACTAGCTGGTTTGAAACACGTCGACCAAATACTCTCTATGTGATCATTTTCTGAAAATTATGATGAATTAACAACCTACTTTTTTATTTCAAGGTGAAAATTACATTGTATTTGATACAATGGTCTTGAAAATTGATGCCAATACAATCCAAAACCTCAAAATTAACATTTGAATCAAAAGATGGTGCTACCTGCAATACCACTTTTTAGGCCTAAATTTGCAAAACTAAGGGGAAATTATTTTTTAAGGGAAAAAATGAAAATAAACATTTTTAAATTAAAAATTAAAGATTACAAATATTTTAAATAATAGTATTAATAATAAAATAAAATTAAACTTATAACCAAAGAAAAAGTAAACAAAATAAAATACTTAATATAAAGGTAATTTAAAATAATAATAATAATAATAAAAATTAAAAATATATTATGATAATAATTTAAAAAGTAACAGCTGTAAAATATATATAATATATAATATATATTATAATATATATATATATATATATAAACGCTGATTTAAAATATATATAAAATATGTTCGATATGGATAGCCTAAGTGGTTGGACTAATCCTGTTAATGTCACCCCACATCAATTCAAATCCTCGCTAAACTCCCCGGTATGATTTGTGTGCTATTATATCGAGCCAAGGGTTTATAATGGTAGTATTTTGAAATGATCTATGGTGGGGTGGATAATAGTGTGTTCTAGTTATATTCTACACTAAATAGAATAAATATTAAAAAGCATATGTGCACACACACATATTAATACTATAAAAAAATTAAAATATATTTATTTTAAAAATAGATAAAATTTAATTCGTTTTCTTTGGTAAGTTGTTCTATTTTATTGCTATGATATAAAAAATATAATGCATACGGTTGTGAGAAATTGAAGGCTACAAGGTATACTGATTTAAAGAGGATCATACCCCTTAACAAAATAAAGTAAAATCCTCATGAAGTCTCTCTAAGCACAAAGTCTACCTAAAACATGAAGAACTAGAAGGGTCTACCATGTGAGAAACTACACCACTCTACAAATGAAGGTTAAACAAGTAGCAAGGAAGGTTTTTCAAATAGGAAACCAACCCTCCTTAATATGTGGACAAATAGGAAATATAGGGTTTAAAATAGAATACAAACAAAATTGATATAAATAGAACTACTTTATTGAAAACCTAGAGTGAAGGAGGAGCAGTGTCTATTGGGTCATCACAAATTTCTAAGACTTCAATGGGATTGTTTTGGAAGTAACCTAGAGTAATTGTAATGATAATACCCCTATTCTTCTTGACCAACCAAGAGCTAAGGATAATTTGAATTTTTTTCCAAATTTGTTAGTTGTTATCAAAGGTCAACCCTATCATTTTCATGGTCAAGAAAATCATTACCAACAAATGCCTTCATATGCCAATAAAGTTCTAGTGTCATAATAATTGGTGTATCTAGAGTGCCTAGAGCCCAAACATGACATGAAGTCTCGAATAACCAGATGAACAGAGCCATAATCTCATGAAGCATGTTCCTCCTTCACCTTTTCTTTTACAAAATGGAGTTTTTTCTAAATAGCAAAAATAACAAAGTGTTAGAAGGCCTTTGCTGGAGAAATAGCATTAATATTGGTAGTTTTTCCTTGTACAAGATAAGAGCTTTTCTTTAATATTTGGTTAGAGTTGTTATGGTGCAAATATTATAGAGTAGAATGAGGGAAAAGGGAAGAAATATGGAAACAAAATCAAACCTAGTTTTAGTAGTTTTATTCATGACCAGAAAAAGAGGGCTTATGAGGGCCAAATTGGATCATTATATTGTTTGTCATCCATATCGATGCTTTCAAAGCGGAAAAAATGGAGGAATCAACTCACAAGACCATTTTTACCAGTGAGACCCAATTTGGAAAATTAGGGTGTAAAACCTTACAAGATCAATTTGTGGCATCAAACAATCAAACACTATACATAGATACCTTTCCAAGGGTGCAAAAATTGACTCAATCAGAATTTGTATGACAAAATGTATGCCACTTGGAAGTTGACCTTCTTTTTTTACCATCATAATACGAGAGGATGTCATGCGATCCCCCACTATAAATGAGAAAGGGGTTAGTCACATGATCATTTTGAAGAATAATATATAAGTGTCAATGTTGTAACTCTAGTTAAGATTTGAAGGATTCAAACCTAACCACTAATAGGCCATTAGTTTTTGTTATAACTGGGTCACTAGGAGGAAAAGGAGTTTTATTCTATTTAAGTGCATTTTGTTCCATATATGAGCAGATTACCTGAGAGTGCATAAGAAGAGATGATTTTTGCACTATAGCATCCCCTAGGCCACGGTCCTCACTTCTCTATACTTGTATCTGTTTTCCATTCAAAGAAGATAGCGTAGCAACCTCACTTTCCAGCTGGGTTTTCTCCCAAAATGCCATTAGCAAGGTATATCTTATGTTCTTATGGTTGTGAGTGATTTTATTTTTGTTTGCTATCTACTTTCCACATTTTGCATATTGCATGCATGAAAATGTAACTTAATAGATCCAAAAGTCCAAGGAAAAATAATCTGCGTAGTATATATTTTATATTTTTAAGTATAATTTTATCAAATATATAGTGGAATACCCATGGAATTTTATAAATTATATTGGTATGAGAGTCAGTTTCTTTGAGTATATTGTGGGGAGTTGCAAGGGATCTATATCGATTAAACCAAAAGTCATAAAACCCCATTCATGGTTGATGAATCTATGAATAAACCTCATTATCCAATGGAGGACATGTTTGTGCTATTGGAATCACAATTTGTAGATACAAAATTTAATGTGATCCTCCTCGTGGTGGCCCTAACTAATAAACACATGTTATTTGGAGAAGATGGGGATTCTAACATAGATTTTTTTATCAGAGAGGAGATCAGGAAGAAACAAAGGAGCTAAAGAAAGAACTTGGAAAATATCATTCCAATTCAAGTGTCATCAACAATTTATGGTCCCTATTCAAAATGGAAGTGAAGGCTAACATCAAGCCCTACCCAGGAGATATTGATGCTCTTAAACTAAATCATTGGTTCAAGCAACTAGAATTGTATTTTAGTGTTCATTTTATAAAGGAAGAATAGAAGATTTTTTTTTTCTCAGTTGAAATTAGAGGACCATGCCCTGACATAGTGGGAACTCCACAAAAAAACTTTAAATTTGGAGGGATATCCTCTGGTGGCTAAGTGGGATGATTTCAAAACCCTCATCAGGTCACAATTTTACCCTATTGGGTAGATAGAGGACTAGTGAATCCAGTGGAATTACTTCATTAAGAAGTAGGGGGGGAGTTTACATGAGTACACCAAAGAGTTTAGAAAGATGGCCATAGTGCTAGGTATCTCCCCAAAGGACCCAGATGTACTCCTCAAGTATATGGGGGCCTACATAGGAATGTATTGAAGTAAGTGATGTTGTTGAAACCTAGATAAATGGGTGGGGCTTGTGTATAGGCACAATACATGGAGAAAATGGGACATAAGAAAGGGAAATCAAGTGGGTCAAAGAAGAAGGAGAACCAAGACACTTCTAAGGAGGGGAAGAAGAAGTGGAAAGGGGGGAAAGGGGGGGAAGACAAAAATACAATATCCACAACACACCAATTCAAAGATACCAGCCATTGTAATATTGACGATCATACAAATGATAAGTGTTGGAAGTTTCACCCAAAGTTCAACCTTAATAACAAAAGGAAAGATGCAAAGAAGAAAAAAGGCATGGCTACTAATTCAAGAAACCAAGTTGAAACTAGTCTAGACATGGATGAGAAGATCATTTGTACATTAGTGTGGAAGTACGTGAATTTTAGTAGCCTTCAACAATAGGAAGAATGAAAAGACCAAACTCTTCCATATAAAAATATAGGTCAAGAAGACAAAGGTTGATGCTTTATTTAATTATGGATCGCTGCAAAATCTCATTGTTGCAGATATGGTCAAAAAATTAGGATTAGAAGTTCATGATAATCTAATCTCATATATATTTGGATGGGTAAATAAGGATGTAGAAATAAAGGTGAGCAAGTAGTGCAAAATTAGAATTAGATTTGTTATCAATGCTAATTTTATTAATGAAGTACAATTAGATGTAGTTCCCCTAATGTATGTGGAGTGGTGTTTGAAAGTCCCTATATGTACATGTGGGAGCGGAAATATTCATGTAGATATCCAACCAATACCACCTCATTAAGGATAAAAAACCATTCAACATCAACATGCACAAGGGAATGTCCAAAATTTCAATGGTAAGTGTCAACCAATTCAAGAAATTTATTAGTTATAGAAAGAATTATGTTTTATGGTTTTTAAGATAAAATAAATCTATATAGGAGTTAATGAGATCAAAGTCAACCCTGGAGGGGTGTACTAAGAAAAAGAAACAACATCTATAATATTTTCTACAGGCATACAGGGATGTTTTCCAAGAGCCTAAAGGGATACCACCCAAGAGGGAAGTGGATCTATTTCCAAAATCCTCGTTGTTGAAAATTGGGTTGTACAAGAAATCCATTATAGAAGCAAGGTGAAGAATCAGTTGTAATATCTACTGGAAGATGGTGTCATTTGACTAAGTACATCACCATCTGGCTCACCCATCATCATTTATCTAAAGAAGGTTGGGACTTGGCGTATGTGTATACATTAAAGGGAGTTAAACAAAATTACACATAAGAAAAAGTACCCCTTTCCCAAGATAGATGATCTATTGGATCAATCACAACAATACAAATACTTCACCAAGCTAGACAAGGTCTGGATATCACTAGGTTCAAGTTAAAGAAGAAGATATTTACAAGATTGGCTTCAAAACTAGGCAAGGTTTGTATGACTAATTATTCATGCCATTTGGCCTACGCAATGCACCAACTACCTTTATGAGGTTAATGAATGATATATTTCACCCTTTTATAGATTCATTTTTATTGTCTCTTTGGATGATATACAATGCTACCTAGGACGAGCACATCTCACATTTAACACAGGTGCTAGAGATGTTGAAAAAACACCAGCTACTAGAAAATATCAAGAAGTGTGAGCTTACACAGCATTCTTTGGTGTATCTAGGGTATGTGATAGGTGGAGGAGAGTTAAAGACATATCCTTCCAAAATGGAGGCCATCAAGAAGTGGCAAGTGCCTACTAATGTTTTTGAGGTCAATAGTTTCATTGCGATAGCATAGTACCTAAGGAAATTCATATCCTCATTTTTAGTAGTAGCAACACCACTCCGTGCCATAACAGCAAGTGGAAAAATTTTCCAGTGGGGAAAGGGTCAGCATAAGGCCGTTGAGGAGTTAAATTAGAATATCATTCAAGCACCAGTTCTGGCATTACCAAACCTGTAGTGGACCTTTGAAGTGGAGGAAAATGTAGATATTTCTACAAATCTAGCTTTGATACCATGTAGAAAATCCTGTAGATTCACAAGCTCGTGCAATTTACTAAAGCACAGGACAAGAATATACTTCTACTTTAAACCAACAAAAGTCAATAGATCGATGAAAACGATAATAGCAAGAGGAAGATAAATCAATGGCACATAACACAATAAGTTTTCCCAGGGAAAGCCACAGCTTAAAACCCCTACTATCTATATTGCATTAATAAAAAATCCAAGATGATAATACAATGCTCTTTCTCACAAGAATAATCCAATCACTTAGTATGATCAATCTCCCTACTCACAAGCGAGCTCAATCCAAACCTTAGCCTCTTATGCTGCTCTCCAAGCCCCTATTTCCTTGGACAATTCCTATGGATGAATAGCCCATATTAATGGTAATCTAGTGCATCCAAAATAGCACAATCCACACTAGGTTCAATTCTTGATTGCATGCATGACCTATACAACTTAGTAAATCATACAATTGATTGTACATTGTCCCTGCACTCTAGTCTCAACTGGGTCTTTCTCAAAATCGATATGCATGAGTTTCTGATGAGGGAATCTTCAATTAACTAGAGTAGCACTAGTGAATTCTTTAGTGCACCAACTAATTGTTAACTCTCTATTAGTTCCACAAACAATTTGGAACTAATTTAACTAAACTTAACTCGGTAAACTGAGTTATCTAATTACAACTCACAAATAAACTCATATTGGACCCCTAAAACTTAGGGAGAATATATACATGACTTTAGAAAGACTTCCAACTCGAAATTCCTAAGTTAATTAACTTAATTAAACTTAATTTTTACAAGTTTCTATGAGAAAAGAATTTGATTTTAATTCTCAGTTTAATTCAAGGACAAATTAAATTGGAATTTCTGGATTCTATTTTTAACATTTCTTGTTGCTATTTTCAACACTCCCTCTCAACAAGAAAGGAATTCAACTCGATCCCGATATTGAACCTGTGGAATTTTCTACATGCAACACTTCTCTCTAATGTTGTTGCTACAACAACTCCAGAAACAAAACAAAAAAAACTTCCAACCTGAATCAGTATGATGCATTTGCCATCAAAGTCTCTAACTGTTATTGCCTCTATCTACTGAAAAATTTGCACTTCTATTGACTCTACCTTTCTACACTATTGTCAACCCTTCTTTGTGCTCTTCAGTATCTAACTGCTCTAGCCTCTATCACTTTTATCTCTGACTGCATCAATCCCACTGATTCCTCCCACTACTATGTACTTTGGGCTCCCGTAGCAAGGTATGATCCAAGAGATAAAACCTCTCAATGGACCCTACCTAATTTAATCCCTCTTGGGACTATCACTTCACATCGCCCCACCTCACACCCAGAGGTATGGCTGCATGTGCTCCCTCTTGCCCACTTGGCTTGAAATTTCTCCCTACTAGATGTCTCTGTATGAGTGGATGCTTCCACTTGGTCTCCTCTCTGCTTCTCCAACTGTGGTTGCTCGATAATTTTCTGAGACCACTTCTTCTCTGCTTGAGTGGATCTCTCCACTCGGTCTCCTCTCAAATTCTCTAGTTGTGGTTGCTCCACAACTTCCTGAAGCTGCTTCCAAGGCTTCTTCTGGGGCTGCATGTTGATAGGTAATTTACTCTCCCTCTCAACCACTAAGTTTCTAACATTTGCCTTTCTCCTCAAGGCTTTGCATGAATCTTGAACCTTAATAGAATATAGGTTCTTGACTCGTCAACCGATCTATTTCACCTGTCCCATGGTGATGTGTCTAAGGAAAACCTTTCCCTTACTAATAACCACATCATAGCCAGAGTCTTCCAATACCGCGACTGAACAAGATTCTTCTTTAGTCTTGGAACATACATCACATTTGTGATCTTGAGAGGGGAGCCAAAATCTATACTCTACTTGAGGTATTTCTCCTCAAAATCACTAAATAGATATTTATTCCCCATCATATGGAATGAGGCACTGATGTCAATATATCACATGCCTCCCATGACAATGATGGTCATGCATGCAATGAGAGTGAAATCAAGTTCAAATTTGGAAGCTATATCTTCACCTGTTGTCGCTACTGACAACTCCTTCTTGCTTTCTTTCTTCTATGGGCAGTTCTTGGCATAGTGCTCGTGCTCACGACAGTGAAAAAACTTGACTTTCATCAAGTCCATCTTCTTTCCACCTCCTTGCCTTGGAACTTCTTTCCCTTGGCATTCTTTTCCTTACTTGATAAGGAAAAAACCTCTTCCACTTCCTTGGAAGAGGTCACATCTCTGGTGTTCCTCTTGATCTCTTCATACATCAAATCCGACCATAGTCATTCCCAATCTGGCAGCTTCTCCTGATCACTGACAGATTCCTGATAATTATTCCAACTCTTTGGAAGTCCTAGAAGAGTTAAGCTCACCATATCATCCTTGGCAATAGTGATTCCAACACTTCCAAGTTCATCCCGACAATGAGTGAACTTGGTCGAGTAATTTGGAATTGAGTCGCCTGCCTCCATCTTGATTTTTCAAAGTTTATCTTTCAGTGCCAAGTTCCTATGGTCACTCTTGTTCTAGAAAAGGTCCTTCAATACTTTCGACATAGCATGTGGAGTTTCCTTCCCATGTGGACTCGAGACAATGTGGTCTCAAACTCTCTCAAAGATTATCTACCTCGCCCTTGCCACACACTTCTTCCATTCAGCCAGATTCTAAGCATCTGATGTTGATGGCTTAGGAATGTCCTGATCAATGAATTCCTTCAAGCCATTGTCTTCCAACACTGCCTCCATCATGTCCTTCCATGCTATATAATTTGAGATACCATCCAAGGCATACTTGAGCCGCAAAACGTAGAACGCCATTTGTCAATCTTGAAGTATGTATTGCAAATTCGAATTTCACCTGTAACCCTAAACTCAAAACTTCAAAATCTCCTCTAGTATATTGAATTCAGCTCTAATACCATGTAGATATTTCTACAAATAAAGCTCTGATACCATGTAGAAAATCTTGTATATTCACAAGCTCATGCAATTTACTAAAGCACAAGACAAGAATCTACTTCTACTTTAAACCAGCGGAATCCAATAGATTGATGAAAACAATAATAGCAATAGGAAGATAAATCAATGGCACATAGCACAATAAGTTTTCCCGGGGAAAGGCACAGCTCAAAACCCCTACTATCTGTATTGCATTAATCAGACATCCAAGATGATAATACAATGTTGGTTCTCACAAGAACAATCCCAACACTCAGTATGATTAATCTCCCTTCTCACAAGCAAGCTCAAGTCAAACCTTAGCATATTCTGCTACTCTCCAAGCCCCTATTTCCTTGCACAATTCCTATGGTTGAATAGCCCATATTAATGGGAATTCAGTGCACCCAAAACTACGCAATCCACACTAGGTTTAGTCCCTAATTGCATGCATGATCTATACAACTCAATAAATCATACAACTCATAATACATTGTCCCCGCACTCTAGTATCAACTGGGTCTTTCTCAGAATCGACATACATGATTTTCTGATGAGGGAATATTCAGTTAACTAGAGTAGCATTAGTGAATGCATTAGTGCACCAACTGACTTTTAACTCTCTATTAGTTCCACAAACATCTTGCAACTAATTTAACAGAACTTAACTCAGTAAACCGAGTTATCTAATTAAAACTCACAATTAAACTCATATTGGACCCCTAAAACTTAGGGAGAACATATACATGACTTTAGAAAGACTTCCAACTCACACTTCCTAATTTAATTAACTTAATTAAACCTAATTAACTATTTACAAGTTGTTATGAGAAAAGAATTTGATTTTAATTCTCAGTTTAATTCAAGGACAAATTAAATTGGAATTTCTGGATTCTATTGTTAACATTTCTTGTTGCTATTTTCAACAACAAATGCAATTGGGTATGCTATGGGAGTGATCTTGATGTAGGGAGGAAGGCATGTATACTACCATTTTAAAGTATTTCATAGAGTAGTTCTTAACTACCCTACCTATGACAAGGAGATTTATTCCTTATTGCAAGTTGTGAAGAAGTGTAAACACTATCTAATTGGAAAGGAGGCAATAATCTACAAAAATCACTAGCCACTATAATATATGTAGGTCTAGAGTAAGCTACATAGAATCATATATTATAAGTGGACGAGGTTTTTACAATAATTTCATTTTGTCAAGTATAAAAAGGGCAGAACAAACAAGTTGGCCGACATGCTTTCAAGTCCACCCGCATCAAATATCACATATTTGAGAACCTTTATCTACATGGAGTCATTCATCCATGATGAATACAAAGAGGCATATTCAGAGCATAAGGACTTGAAGGAGGTATTTCAATAACTAAGAATCCATATTCATGTGTATGATGGCAATAGCACAATCGAATACCATCTCCAGGATGGGTTACTCTACAATCTAGACAAGTTATGTGTTCCTAAAGGTGGGAGAATATTATTGATTAGAGAGGCTTATAACTCTAGGGTTGCAGGGAACTTTGTTGTAGGAAGACAATGGAAAATTTGCAAAGGTATATGTACTGGGCCAATGATGAGCCTCATCATTGGGTAATTATATGGGCCTTAATTCACCTCCCAGATTAGTCAAACCAACTATTCTCACAACTTATTGCATACTTTTGATTATATTTTGTTTATGAGATGAGTAAGAGTTGATTATTTTGCTTTGTGGTCTAATGTGCATGTAATGCAGGATTAAAGGATAAAAGCAAGGAATTTTAGCAAAGACCTTGGTCAAAACTCGAATGGGACAAGGGAGACAAATTATAGGAGGGAAATCCTCCTCATTTACTACCACTCCATTCGAATATTCCTCCATCATCTCGGAGTGCAACCAGCCAAATCATGAGGTTTAGAAGGCAGCCGAGCAAGTGGAAGTCAAAGCACCAATTTATCTCTAGTTTGGGATCCGAGCCTCCCTAATTTTAAGGAATTCGTTGGAGACTTCAGATGCATAAGTAGAGAGCCCTAGGACCTCAGTAGGATTCGGACTTTTAATTGTAAAACTCTACTTTATTTTCAAGTTGCAAGACTTGTGACAGTTTTTGATGTAATCCATTGTTTTGATAATAAGAATGAGTTTTGTTTTGAGCCAACACTGAGTTAACTCAGAGGGCTAAAGCTCTTGGGTTAGGGCCCAACCCTAGCAGCTAAGGCTCCTCTTTATTGTACATGTACGTTATTTAGATTCACGGTTTAATCGTTCATTTGCTTAAGTAGTTGCATTTCCATTATAGCAGTGTAGTGCATAGATTCATGGTTTAATTGTTCAATTGCTTAAGTAGCTGCATTTCCATTATAGCAGTATAGCGCATAGATTCATGGTTTAATCATTCATTTGCTTAAGTAGTTTCATTTCCATTATAGTAGTGTAGCGTAGATAGGTTTTTTTTTAGTTTTCCTCCGTTTGTGCCTTTTTCTTCAGTTAGCAGGTTAGCAAGGATTATACAAGTAGATCTCCTTATCGTCTCATCCACAATTAACCTAACCAATCACCATCTGATTCATTTCAACGCTTGACTTTATGCGCTCTAGATCTCCACCATCGATCTGTCTAGCTTGATCCAACAGTTATCGTGAATTATTCCACCTACTTTATGTGCTCCAAATCTCCACCATTGATCTGTCGCACCCTCGATCCAATAGCTATCACATCGTCTCGATACTTTATTCACTTCCAATCTCCACAGTTGATTAAACCCGAATGATCTGATGGTTATCGCACAATCTCGCACGAATTCTTTCACGGCTGATATCCACTCGAGAGCACACAAGAAAAGTTGTTTTCTCGTGCTACGTGTCACCCAGTTAGGCTAATCACGTAAAATTTTGGAATTCCACTTACAGCCTTGAGGGCTTGTGAGAAACTTCTTGCCGCCTATGAAAACCTGCTCCATCATTCCGCACGTTGTTCCCGTGATAAGATCTCCATCGTTCATCCTTCGTCAATCCTTTTCATCCATCTATTCACTTAACCTACGCGATAAGATCTTCACCGCTCATCTTCCATTAGTCCTATTTGTTCATCTATTCACTAAATCGCTTGTGATAAGATCTCGACCACTCATCTTTCATTAACCTTGTTCATTCATTTATTCACTAAATCGCGCACGATAAGATCTCTGCCATTCATCTTACGATTAGTCCTGTTCGTCCATCTCTTGACTTAACCTCCCGTGATAAGATCTTCACTATTCATCTTTCGTTAGTCCTGTTCGTCCATCTATTCACTTAGCCTCCCATGATAAGATCTCCATCATTCATCTTCCATCAGTCTTATTCGTCCATCTATTCACATAATCTTTTGTGATAAGATCTCTGCTTCTCATCTCCCATTAATATTGTTCCCGATCGATCCAACGATTCCTATGCACTCCTGCTTCGCTACGTCCTCCTTTCAATGATTTTGATCTTCACTAGCTCTTCTGCTTGACTCGTTGCATGCTTGATTTTACCAAAACACCAAAAATGTGAAAACAAACTTAGTTTAGTTTCCTTGCTTATACATTAGTTTGGTTTGATGCTCTTTACTTCTGTAACTTAGATAGCAACATTAAGTTAGTGTTGATTTATCAATTCTGCTTAGTTTAGCTATTTAAATGGTTAATTAGGATATTGTGTGATTTAGCATTACATGTTGTTTTCTTCATTACTATGGTAGAGTAGCTCTCTTAGAATAGATTTTCTCTTCTTCCATCAAAGAATCAAACTTCTTCTGACTCTATAGAAGTCTGGGTTGAAACCCTCGGGGTCTCTTTCCAGATGAACTAGTGATTACAGGCAAGACCTTCACTTCTACTTGTGCATATAGCATTGTCACATCCAAGTTTTTACGAACCCCGGGTTGATAAGTAAAGCTGGTAGCCTAGGAGTTGCAGCATCCTTGCTTCAATACTGGCACTCATCACTTTTTGGTGTCGTTGTCAGGGAGGTGCCAGAGTAGAATGTGATTACTGCTTTCTTTTCTTCTGTTTCTAGTCTGCTTTCTTTTCTTCTATTTCTAGTCTTCAATTTTCTACCATTAGTTTATTTCTACAAATTTAATATAGTAGCTTCCTTTCTTTCATTTGTCATTATATACTTTCCTTTCCATTCTGCAAGTAGAATTTCAGTTCAACAAGTAGTTTCTTTTTGTCAGTAGTTTTCATTCAATCAGCAATTTCATTTCTACAAAGTACTTTCTTGCTAAAAAAATCTTCCAAAAACCAACCCAAAAACATTTCCTTTCATGCCTCGTAGGAGTAGGGACAATTTAGGGAAATTCTTGCCAAATACCCCCATTACATCCAACATCCAACCTTCTCTCTTCTTCGGTGGATTTGAACCGGAGGAACCTTTAGGTGAGAAACCTGACATATTTGAAGTACCTATAGGGGAAGAAGAAGAAGAGGAACCCATTCCTACTAAACCAATGGCTGAAAACTGAAATGGCAGAGGGAATAGAGAGAGATTTAAGGGTGTATTCACCATCAGGGATACTAATGGGGACACCAAGATGAAGAATATAAGCCCCTTTGCCCACCTCATTTCCATGGCCTAACCACAAAGGACCCTAACACTTTCCTATTTGAGTTTGTTGTTATATGTTGAACCTATGACTATACAGATGATGAGCAATAGTTAAAACTATTTCCATCTACCCTCAAGGATGCAGAATTGTGTTGGTTCATGGGTTTACCTGGAGATAGCATCACAACTTGGGCTCAAATGCAATATCATGTTAACAACAAATATAGGGACTACTGTAGGTCAAAGGATACTAAAGAAGAGATTTTCAGGATGACCATGGGCTAGGATGAACCCTTATAAGACTATGAGGAAAGATTCCAACTTAGTTACAAAAGGGCTAGGTGCACACTTGACCCTAAGTCACTAAAGCTATTCCTGCTCAGAGGAGTAAAGGAATATCTTTTGGATACCTTCCATCTGTTAGGAGGATACATCTACCAATTACCCTATGAGGGTATCAAGACTATCTTTAGAAACCATTCTAGGGCAGCCAGGAAAAAGGGTAGGAGTAGTCAACTTATGGTCAGTACATCATCTTCCAACTCATCCATCAAGGGTGAAATTGGAAATATGTTGGAAGATTTCAAAAGTGAGATGTTGAAAACTCTTGCCTTGTAATTGGATACCATGAACATCAAAAGGAAGCAAGAGGAAGCAGAGAGAACCCTAGCCATCTTTTGTCCTAGATGCACCAAGAGGCATCCTAGGAACAAATGTCCATTGAACTACATTGAGATTTGCTCGGTTTGTGAAGAAAACCACTCCACGGACAAGTGCCCTTCTTTACCCAAACTCAAAGTTGTATATCAAGGAGCTAAAGGGGTCACTGAGCAGCTTTGTTACATCAACCAAAGTAGACCTCCTAGGCCTAGACCATACTAGTAGGGTATGCAAGGGTCATCCCATGCATATTACAACCCCAACCAAACCACAGTTATACCTTCTTGGGGACTCCCTACTCATCCTTCCTAGTCTACACCCCCTCCTTGGTCCTATGCATCTCAGTATTGTTCCCAGCCAGCCAACTAGTCATTTCAACCTTCTGTTCTGCCACAACCTCAATGGAATACCCCACACCAGGGGTGGACGCCCCAGTACAACAATTCTCCAGCTCTATTGCCTCCACCACCTACCCAACCACAACTCCTACACTCTACTCCACCCAAGCAACCCCAGATGCCTGCCCAGCCAAATCTGAACCCGAACAATAGGCAGGCTCAACAAGTATACAATGCAGAGACATTATACCTAGCTTATGTTGTAGAAATCCAGCATATCAACCTAAGATCTGGGAGAATTCTCCCAGATAACCAACCTCCCTGTCCACATAGGGAGGTTGAGGAAGAAAGAGAGGAAATCAACCTTAAAGTAAATCTACCCTTTCCTAAGAGATTAGCCCAACCACTCCAGCCTACCCAAAAAGAACTTGAACTTCTGGGAGAATTGAAAAATCTATGTGTAAAGATCCCCCTTCTCCAGGAAATAAAAGATGTTCCCATTTACAATAAGTTGATTAAGGAGAAGTGCTTCAAGCATCCAGGAAGAAGAAAAAGGGATGCCTCTACCATTAATGTCATTGGGCGGTTGTCTGACTTAATGTTGGGGCAGCTAATATGTCCAAAATATTTGGACCATGGAAGCCATGTCATAGATGTGCACATCAACGGCACCATTGTCCCACACACTCTGATTGATCTTGGGGCTGCCATTAATATGATGACCAAAGACACCATGCTCAAGCTCAACCTCCAAGGGTCATTGAGGAAGACCACAAGTTCTACAACTTGCAGACCGTTCCACAGTCACCCCTAAGGGAATTGTGGAGGATGTGATGATCTCCATTTGAGTACCCTGTAGATTTTCTAGTTCTCCAGCCTAAGGTTAAGCTTACTAGTTACCCTCTCATCCTTGGGAGGCCATGCTTGGCCACATCCAATGCTTACATTAGCTGCAGAGCTAGGAATATGACCATCAAGAATGGGAATATTTCCAAGCAGTTAGTCTTATACCCTCCTGCTCAACTTTCTCTAGAGCATGATTTACCTTTATGGTTGAAGGAGGAGGAAGAAGATGAGGTTTATTCAGCCCAACTTTATGCTTTGAAAGCAACCATAGGAGGAGGGCAGCAAAATAAGGATGACTTAATTAAACTCCTGCTCCAAAGTCCAACCCCTAGTTTGTTACCATTAGAAGAAGAAGTAAGGGAAACCTAAAACAATCATACAATTGACTTAAGGTTGGCCAATTCCAACCCACTCTGTGTCAAAACAATAGAATTTGGCCCAGAGAAAACTTTGAAAATTAATCCATCTCTTTATGCTCTTGAAGAGGAAAAGTTATGCAACATGTTGAGAGAAAATATAGAAGCCTTCAGTTGGAGTTACAAGGAAATGAAGGGAGTACACCCCTCAGTTTGTACTCACCACGTATACATCAGAGAAGGTTGCAAGCCAGTCTGGTAACCACAAAGGAGGATGAATCCAGCTCTTAAGGATATAGTCAAAGAAGAACTGCAAAAACTGCTAGATGTAGGATTCATTTACCCTATCTCTAACAGTGAGTGGGTCTCTCCTTTAGTGTTAGTTCCCAAGAAAAATGGTAAGTGAAGGATTCATGTCGATTATAGGCAGTTGTACAAAGCCACAAAGAAGGATCATTTTCCCCTACCCTTCATTGAACAAGTGCTAGATGGCCTGGCAGGGAAGAAGTTATTTTCTTTCCTAGATGGATTCAGTGGGTACAACCAAATCCAAATCTGCCCAGAAGACTAGGATAAGACCACATTCACCTATCCTTGGGGTACTTTTTCCTATAGGGTCCTTCCTTTTGGCCTATGCAATGCTCCTGCCACTTTCTAGAGAGCAGCCTTGAGTATTTTTTCTGAATTAGTACATGATGCAGTGGAAATCTATATGGATGATTTTACACCTTATGGCTATGCTTTTCAAGAAGCTCTGACTAACCTAGCCAAAGTATTGCACAAATGCATTGAAATGAACCTGTCTCTCAGTCCAGAAAAATGTGAATTCTTAATGACTGAAGGGACTGTGCTAGGTCATTCAATATCTTAGCAAGGACTACGGGTGGACCCAAAGAAAATAGTAATCATCCAAAGGGTCCCACCTCCTCAAATGCAGAGGGATGTCAGGAGTTTCTTGGGGTTAGCTGGATACTATCAAAGGCTCACAAAGGACTTCAGCAAGATTTCCTCTCCTTTATTTGGGTTGTTGGCTAAAGATTCTAATTTTATATGATCAAAAAGCTGTGAAGAGGCCTTAGACATTTTAAAGGGTAAGTTAACCACTACACCAATTCTTCAAGGCCCAAACTAGGCCCTCCCTTTCCATATTCATGATGATGCCTCACACAAAGCCATAGGAGAAGCGTTAGATTAGGTAGAGGAGAAATTGCCCTATGCCATCTATTCTATCAATAAGAACCTGTCAAAGGTTGAGCTAAATTATACTGTGACTGAAAAGGAACTCCTAGTTTTTGTGCATTAATTAAACAAATTTAGGCATTACATTACACGCTACCAAACATTTGTGTATATTGACCATGCTGCAATCAAATATTTAATGAACAAACCAGATGTGAATGCTATAATTATAAGATGGTTTCTTTTATTACAGCAGTTTCATCTAACTATTGTTAATAAGCCTAGTAAGGAGAATGTTGTTGCAGACTTTCTATCTAGGATGAATCTTCCTACAGGTGAAGAAGGAATGGTAGATGGCCAGTTACCAGATGAGTATTTGTTTGCTATTTCAGTTCTCTCGCCATGGTTTGCTGATATAGCAAACTATTTGGTATCAGCACAGTTCCCACCAAACTTGCCCTCCAAATAAAAGAGCAAGATGGTCAGGAAAAGCACCTCCTTCACCTAGATTGGGGGAAATCTTTTCAAACTTGACCCAGATCAAATCTTGAGAAGGTGTATAAGGGGAGAGGAAGTTTATGACATCCTTCTCACCTGTCATGATTGGCCTTGTGGAGGTCACTTTGCAGCAAAGAGGACAACATTCAAAGTATTACAAGCGGGTTATTATTATCCCACTCTTCATCAGGATGTGAAGAAGTACATTAGTCAGTGTGATCGGTGCTAGAGGATGGGAAAGCCTACTCCAAGAGATGAAATTCCCCTACAACCTCAAGTGACTTTTGAACCATTTGACAAGTGGGGCATGGACTTCATTGGGCCTATCAACCAACCTTCAAAGAAAAACAATACATTATTATGTGCACTAATTATTTGACTAAGTGGGCTAAAACCAAGTCAATTAAGGCAGCAACAAAAGAGAAGGTGGCTAAGTTCCTAAGGGAGAATGTATTCTACAAATTTGCGTACTCTAGAGAGCTAGTCACAGACCAAGGTAGCTAGTTTACCTCCAACATGATTGAAGAACTGCTTAGCCATCACAAAATCAAGCATAGGACCTCCACTCCCTATCATCCGCAAGCTAATGGGCAAGTGGAGGTGACCAACGGGGCGCTGGAGAGCATCTTAATCAAGGTAGTAAGCAGCAGTAGGAAGGATTGGGCAGAGAGACTAGTAGAGGCCACTTGGGACTATAATACAACATAGAAGACCACCACTGGATTTACACCCTATGAGCTCCTCTATGGGAAAATGTCTTTTTTGTCCATTGAGTTTGAATGTAACACATTGAGGATGGAAACATAACTAGATTTGGATCTCAATCATGCATAGAAAGAAAGATTGTTCCATTTGAATGGCTTGGATGAATTCAAAATGCAGGCCCTCCTACATACAGAGATAGTTCAGCTTCAGAGGAAGATTTGTCATGATAGACATATTAAGGAGAAGCAATTTCAAGAGGGCGATTGGACATTGCTATATGGTTCTAAGTATAAAGACTTCAAGGCTAAGCTAAGGACAAGATGGCTCAGACCTTATGTGGTGGAAATATGCCATGATAATGGTTCAGTGCAAATCAGAACTATAGATGAAGAGGCCATTCCATTGCTCATTAATGGACACCGATTGAAAATGTACAAGCCACCCTTATCAAAACAAGAGTTCATTGAAAATATCAATAAGATAGTGATGATGGTGGAGCAAGTTCCAACTCCTCCCTCATCAGCTCACTGAAAACCTCCATGAGGTGCTTGAGTCCCGTCTTTGTGTTGAAAACCTCGTGAGGCGTCCCAATGATGAAAAAAATGAACAAAGGAATAAGAATATCGCTGGGTGAAAACCTTCCTTGAGGTGCCCAGGGAAAACATTTGGGGTGAAAACCTCTCTGAGGCAGCCTAGGTGTTTTTCAAAAAATAAGGAAAAAAAGAAAAAAGAGATAAAAAGATGTAATTGTTATTTGTAGGTGGGTGAGAAAGACAATCAAGGAGAAAAAAACAGGATATAAAGGGCACCCTTCTGATGAGCCCCAATTTTGGTACAATTTGGGCTCATTTTGGCCTATTTTACTTGCTCAAACCATTCATTTTTATTTGCTTATGCATGCATTTCTTAGTTTATTCATGTTGTTTGTAGGAAGAAGGTTAGACACTTTATCTACGTGACTAATGCATTATGATTCCAGGTTTTGGCATTAAAAAGGGAGCAAGAGACAACGAAAAAGGGGATAGGGAGACAATGAGGTGGCACTGCTGATTTTGTGGAGAGATGTCCACGGTCTTGGGACATTCCTCGTGATTCCCACCAAGAACTCCGAGCTCCAATCCATCTCCCCTCCGAGCTCAAGAAGCAGCCGGCTGTCCTACATGAACAACAGTCATAAACTGTTCTACAAGAACAGTAGTTATAACTGCCCTACAGGATCCGCAGTTAGACTCTAGTTGGACAGCCGAGCTCTTGAAATCAAGGGCACTTGGTGGCTCATCGTTTTTGTATAAATATGAAGGCCTTAGCCTTATATCGTTGTTGAAACTCTCGTATTTCTATTGTAATTTTGGAACACAGTTCAGTTTTCGTTCCTTTTTGTAAGCCAATTTGGCATGACATCAGATTATGAATAAAGAAGGCAGTTTGTGATCTAGTTCTGAGTTTTCTTAGGAGACTATAGCTCTCAGGTTAGGGCCCAACCTGAGAGCCATAGATCCCCTCTACTGTAGTGTTGTTTCCATTTCATTTCCAGCACTTTAAGTTTTGTTTGCACATGCAATTCGAATTACAGTTTGGTGATTTGGTTTTCTTATGAGTAGGATAGATTTTGCTTATGTTACAGTTGTTTCCACTGGCTTAGTGTAGCAGAGGATAGATACCATCAATTGGAGCTCCAGCAAAACGGTTGTTAAGGCTCACTGCCATCTCTCTTGAAGATTGGGGTGCAGTCCATAACTAGCCACCAAAAACACGCATTACTTTACTTGATGATTGCTGCAATACAGTCACGGTTTTGATTAGATGCTTCCTTGTCATTCACACTTACACACATACTTTCATCACAGCCTCATGCATATTTCTCTTCGCGTTTTGGATTGTTGTTCATTGAATTCATGGCATAAGTAATTTCGGTTGATGCATTTTCGGTTTGGTGACAGTCATAATCATTTGTTTCATTTACACTCCTCTCTCTCTCGTTCCATTACCATCTCTTCCATCTTGATCACGAATGCAAACATATCTCCTCAACCTTCACTTTGTTCTGTCCTCTCCCAAAGTCTTCCACTCCTCACATAACTTCATCTCCTAACCTTTCATTGACATAACCCTTTACCTTCAACATACTCCCTACACCCATTTCCCATCTCATTCCTCCACTTCTGAGCCATCACCAGCCTTATCCCTACCTCACATATCTCTCCCTACCATTCCATCACTTCTCCATCGCTTCAAACCTCCACGGTAGGTCATCCTGTAGCAGTCTAGAGACATCCTGTAGAAACCTCTGAGTATCCTGTAGGATCCCCTGCAGACATCTGTAGGAGGCCATTCACTTGGTTGCTGAGCTTCTGAATGTGGAAACCCTCTGTGGATGGATGCTAAGGGTCCATAGGGACCTCACCTAGCCTCCCCAACCTGTCCCACGCTTTCCTTCCTTCTCCATCCCATCTGCACAACCAAACCCTGATTAGCACACAATCACAATCATTCCATTCACTTAAAGGAAAAATACAAAAACATGTCTTTTATGATGTAAGTAGTTTAGATCCATGCATTTTCACTTATTGGAGATAGTAGCAACATTGGTAGAAGTTTCCTTCACGTTCTTTGCATTATAGAGGTTAGACTAGTTAAATTAGGGTTTCCTAGGTTTACATGCTTTGATTTGCTTTCGATTCATTGTTGTCAAGTAGATTAGTCTTCTTTGAGCTAGCTTTCATCCATCATTGATAGAGCTTCTTCTGTAAGCCCATAGAAGTTGGCTTAAGCCCTAGTGGACTTGTGCCAGCTGACCAAGTGACAGCTGCGACAAGAGCTAGTACTTGTGCATATAGCACTGCCGCTTCC
>APFE030511787.1:42529-121286 GCA_000404065.3 Pinus taeda
TGCTTTAATTTGCTTTCAGTTCATTTTTGTCAAGTAGATTAGTCTTCTTTGAGCTAGCTTTCGTCCATCATTGATAAAGCTTCTTCTGTGAGCCCATAGAAGTTGGCTTGAGCCCTAGCGGACTTGTGCCAGCTGACCAAATGACAGCTGCGACAAGAGCTAGTACTTGTGCATACAGCACCGTCGCTTCCAAGTTTGTACGAACTACCGGGTTGATAAAATGAGAGACAGGAAGCCCCAGGAGTTGTAGCATTATTGCTACAATACTGGAGCTCACCACCTGCCTCACACATATTCATCTCCTCCACACTCCTTACCATGTATCTCTCCATCATTCCATTGTTTTTTTTCACTTCATTGCTTCTATTTAGGCAAAGACTATGTTTTCTACAGGATCCCCCGAAAACCTACAGGGAGCAATCCGAGGGTGAATGGTAGGTTAGTTAGGTCCCATAGCATCTTATCTCACAGAATATCAATCATCAGCTACAGGTCTTCACTAGGATGATCCAGGAGCTCCACAGCAGCAGCAGCATCAATTCTTCAGTCACAAACAACAGAGGAGAAAGAAGAATGACAATACAGCAAATATACAACGCAGCACATATGATCTTCGACAACTGATGCATGGCGTTGAGACCACAAGTAAGTATCCCACTCACTCACTCATATGCATAATTTGATCAAAATTTGTAAAGGTTATGAGGTAGTTGGTTTATAAGTGAAAAGGTGGTCAGTTAACTTGGCCACCTTCATTCAGTCATCACATACAAAATCGGGTGTCCTCTCACACGTGGCCGCACTCAACTCAAAGATAGAGTAGGAGTAGGATAAGAAGTGGTTAACTACGGATCTATGAGGTGGGAGCTGATTACGAGGAGTGGGAGCTAATTATGATGAACCTCACCCCATAAAGCCATAAAGGGAAACAAAACATCGTTTGCATGCATTCATGAATTCCACCTCCTCAAAACTCCCTCACTCAAGTCATGCTTATAACTCTAGCCACCCACCGGAAGCAAGGATCCATCGTTTTGCAAGAGAATTTCTACATGAGTATGCACAGGAATTCCTCAAGGAATATTCTACAGGAGCAATCTACAGGATACATAGAGGCGGTCTACAAGATAGGCAAAGAGGGGTTCAAGAGGGAATATCACAAGAATTGTCCACTACCACCATTGTAAAGAGGTAGGATCTAAAAATCCATCCCCATTTACAAGCACAAGAACTAGAAATGCTCTAAAATCTAGTGGATATAACAACTGTGGGAGGTGAATACATACACAAGAAACATTGTTTTCTCCTGAATTTAAAATTCTTGTGTCAAACCTCTCATTTCCTCCCCAAGCCTCACAAGCAAGATGACGGGAGGGTTTAATAGGAGAAAACCCACAAATACTTTGAGGATACAACAACACCCACAAGTGCTTGAAATCTTTATACGACACCAATGGATGGGATTTTTCAAAAAATTCACAGGGTATGATGATGAGGTGGCTCAAGAATTTTCTCATTCCCTCACTCCACACAGCAGAATCCATGCCACTATTATAGTTAGAGGGCTCACTACAGATCTCACCCCAGAGCTCATCAGTAGGGTCACCACACTTTCCCTAGGAATTCCATGGAGAAAAGAAGACAAAACAGACAATCAGGTGGCAAAAGGGAAATTCTTTTTAGAAGGTGAAGAACCCACAGAGGATAAAATGGAGTAAGGAGAGACAGTCTGCCATACCCATTTAGTGAGGTAGGTTATCAACTCATCAAATATATCTCATGTGAGGGTAGATACAGTGTTGTTTATGGTTACCATTTTAGAATGCTTGAAGAATTAAGATTTGGGGTAGAAACACTAGTTCACCAAAGACTCAGCATACCCTATTCTTAATGCAATTACTCATAGACTCCAGCAGCAAAGTAAAGGAAGGGAATTCCCAACAATTGGCTCACCATGGGTTGATCAGGATCCTCATTGAGGATGCCCTCTAAAACCTCAGGATCCCTATAACATGGTCAATCTTCAGAGACTTACCATCAAAGGATGACATCAAAACCCTCACCTATGATGTTAGTCCTTTTGTCAATAAGGAGGAGGCAAAACAAGAAGAAGAAGATACAGAGCTAGATGGGGATGAGATGGATGAAGAAGAAACTAATGCAGAGGAACATGATGAAGAAGAAGAGAAGGAAGATGATGCTGAAACAGAGGAGTAAACAAAGGAAGAAACTGATGGAGAGAGAAAGAACAACAAGAGGAAGAAGAGAAGAAAAACAAAGAGCTAAGTAGCTTAAGGGATGGAGAAGCAATAATGAGAGATCAACTTGAGAAGGAAAATTCATGGCTGAGAGGATAGCTACAGAAAAGGGAAAACCAACTGTTAGCTACCTATACCAATAGGTTTCATTTTTCATGATTGGCAAGGGAAGTGCCAATATGATCTACTTTGGTGATGTAAAGATCTCATATTCTTGTGGAAGAAATATACTTGTTTGGTTAATGTTGCCCTACTTCTGGATGGGTGATCCAACAGCCTAAGCTGGATCATGCCATGTTTCAATTTTCGTTGTAGATTAGAGAAAGGAACCTGTCCAAACAGCTCAATCTTGGCAGGTAAAGTAGATAGGTAGTGAAAGAAGGTTCTCAACTGCTTAATCTGGGGCCTTGGAAGCAATAAGGATAGCTTTAGATAGAAAATCAAAAGGAAGCCAAAAATAAAGAAAAGGCACAAAAGGGTTTGCAAATCGAAGTGCACCCTCCTTGGAGTAACAAAAAATGCTAGGAAATAGAGTGGGTAGGTAGATGGGGTTGCAAAAAGCATGGTTTGTAATATTTCACTGGCCTAAAGGAAAGGTAAAAACAGGATGCTAGTGCAGATGTTCTGTTCACAGCAGTGTTACAACAAATGAAGCATGTCTAACATCCAGTTTTCCCCATCTTCTTCATAACTAACATTCCTATGCCACCCAACTTCACAAAGAAGATCCAAGTATTTGTTGGCTCTAGCTTCTTTAATAGCTACATTCCTTGTGCAAAATTCTTTTCATTTTGATCTACTTCCTAAAAGACTAAGTCAATTTCATACAGACTCAGTATTCCCCCCCCCCATCCACCTCTTTCATTCATATTAACTACTAACTTATTACTATCTAACTCCCCATACCCCTATTCCCCTATTACTATGTAAAAATTGCAAAAAACCCAAAAAATCTAAGTATCCCCGCCCCCGAGCATTATAGCTCTAGCTGTGATTTTGAAGGTTTTCATGCGTTGAAAAACATTTGAAGCGCAACCCATAGAGCGCCAAAAATTAATCCTAGGGATTATCCGAGATTTTCTCGGGTTAATAGCCTTAAACCCGCTTTTTGACTATAAACCTTTGCAAAACCCAATTAACCCGCATATGCTGAAAACAACCCAGAAAACCCACTTTTCCAAAGTTTCCGCTGAGTGCGATTTTCGAAAGAAAATAATATTTAATTCTCCCCGCCTCAAATATCGCCCGCGCACCTTATCGCTCCGTCAACCGTCGGATCTGGGCCCTCCCATCCGACGGCCCGCATCGCATCGGACGGGCATCAGCGTCCGAAGGATACGCTCCGAGAAACTGTCAGAGGGTGACGTTAGGCCTCTGCCACACATCACCCCCTAGACTCTCTCAGAGCGCCCTCTGACAAAACCGCGACCGTATAGAGGGCGCTCCGAGAAAACCCGCTTACCGCTTTGTTAAACCGCCTGCCCACGCCAACGCCGCGACCCGCCCACGTCACGTCCGCTTGGTGCCCTGTCAGCATCCCCGACCGCCCGAACTCCGACGTGGCCGCCACCTGTGCAATCCCCGTGGACCACTCACAGACTGCCACGTCACCCAACCCTGACCCCACCTGATGATGTCATGCTAACGTCATCCAAAAAGCGCGCCAATGAGCCAAAAGTCCATATTTAGCCTTTTTTTTCGCGTTTTTCTCATTTTTCTCACTGAAAGAACCAGCTCTCCTCTGCATGAGAATTACGTCCACTGCCGCCAACCTGCTGAAATCATCCTGAAGAGCACTGCCGCCTACAACCCACCTGCACTTGTCACCATTACCGGCAATTCACCAGGTATTTACCCAGTGCATCCTTTCAGAGCTAAGTTACGTCCATGTTTCTCCTAAACTGAACTCATAAGAGTGAAACAAACCTATTTTTTCCGTTAATTCCCGGATAAACTAGCATTCCCCACAGTTGTAGGGTCTAAATTCACCTGCTGAACCTATATATATCTACCCTTCCCCGAATTCCCATTGTGTCTGCGCATTCGTGGACTGTAAACCTAAAACAGCACAATTCACCAGGGAAGCTGAGTTGCCTACTCCTGCAAACTATCAAAATTACTCTTGTTAAGCATTCTGCACTATTACCACACCTCATTACCCTTTTTCCTCTGCAAAATTAACCCTATGTGGTCTCCTGCCCGCTGAAACTAGTTCAACACCAAGTTATAACCACTACTTAGACATGGAGACGCCGCCAATAGTCCTAAATATTCAACCTCTGAATGCCCCACACAGAGAGCTAGAGTGGAAAGCCCTAGGTGACAAAGATTACTAGATGTTAGACTCAATGCCCATGACAGCTAAGTTCAATATTCAGCTAATGAATGAATTCAAGGCCCAGCATCTCAGTGGGACTGACACCTTGGGAATTTGGGATTCCCACATACTCATCTACAACCTCCCTCAAGTTAATGTGCTACCAGACTTGATAAAAAAATGCATGTCAAGTTATGATCCCGGCCAAAGAGCTACCCTTAGCCCCTCAGGCTCAGTACTATTCCAAATCACCCTTGAGACTATCAATGAAATGCTGCACTTTCATACTACAAAGCCCCTTACTCCTCTCTCCCTCCAGGACCTGATAACAAAAGGGGGCAGCTTGTCTAGGGATCAGATTTCCAAGGTTAACCAGTTGTTTTTTCAGCATGAATATCAATCTATGACTGCTTCCCTTCCCATACCATATCCATATCTCAATGAGCTGGGGAAAATGATTGTAGATTTGATCAGTTACATCTTGGGTTATGGGACATATGAGGATGTGGACGAAACCATCATAGCAATGCTGTCCATTTTTTCCCCAGGGATGCCTCCTGCTGTGCATTATGACTTTGCCACTTACATTGCCAATAAGATTCATGAGGAATTTATGAATCTGGAGAGGGAGAAGGTGTTTAAATACACCAGGTACATCTATCATCTATTCTTATTCTATCAGCCTGATGCCTTCCCTGTCCCTCTAAAGAAGCTAGACAACCAGGGACGCCCTAGGTCGGTTGTGTTTTGGACTGCATTCTGTCATCTTCTGCCTTATTCAACATACACTTATTGTGAACTTATTGATCTATTCATTCATCCAGCTATGACCTTGTTGTTGGGTGCCCCTCCCCCAAGATTGACAAAAGAAATGCAGAGAATCCTTCAGCTCTCGAAGGCATACAGCATTGGTGATTGGTACTTTTACCAACACCATACAGTAATCAGAATATATGGCTGTGAGCTAAATCCCTATAGACTGCCAAAATATGTACCTATGAGACTCTTTGCCCTAGAGTATTTCAGGCAGTTTGGAAATGCTGACTTTGTCCATTTCCAAAGCAAAAACAAGAAGGTGCAACTGAAGGTAAAGAATCAGCTGGGGCCCTTCTTGTACAATAAGAAGGAGGAAGGATGGAAGGAAGCTGATAGGATCCTAGAGACCCTCAGACTTCAAACCAATTTTAAGTGGGTGCCTTATGACCCCAATCACTTCATTTCCCTTAGGATAATAAAGTATAAATTGGGGGGCTATGTTCATGTGAAACTGCCCCATGTTGAGAAGTATGCCAATGCCCTAAGCTGGAAAGAAGGCACCTTAGAAGAGCCAATTGGTCAAGAAGAAATGCTAAGGAGAGAAACGAGCAAACTTGAGAAAGAGGCTGACTTGGAATCTTGTGGGCAGGTTTCTTCCACATATCAAAGGCAAATAGGAGCAGTTGCCTCATCATCCACAGCCCAGCAGCAAGTAGCCAGAGTTGCCCAACAAGAAAAAAGTAAAGTCAAGGGCAAGGAGGTGGAGCAGGAACAATCACCTCCTAGAGCACAGCAACAAACAGAGCAGCAGATAGATAAGGAGGTAGAGCACCAACTAGACCAGCAACAAGAAGAGCAAGAAAAATAGCAAGAAGAGCAAGAAAAACAGCAAGAAGAGCCTCAAGAAGAGGGGCAGCCTATGCAGCAAGAACAAATGGCTGAAGCCCCAGCACCTACTGAGCAGCAAGCCCAACAGAACATACCATCAGGGCAAGAGAAGACAGTGGAGACTTCAGTGCTCCAGACTCCACAAAAAGTGGAGAAAGGAAAGAAGAGAGACAGAGAGCAGGAGACTCCCCTTACAACGTCCACTAATCAAGGGGAGAAAAGGCAAAGATTAAATCCCCTCTCTGAAGAAGAGATGCTTATGGGGCAATCAGTGATAATGGGCCCACCAAGCATGGAGGTATCAACAAGTTCCTTTCAGCAGGAACCAGAGACAAATCTTGGAGGAGAGGTCAACTCCTCAAGCAATCAGAGAAAAGCAGAGGGGAGCATCAAACAACAGTTCACTGACATTAAAAGAAGAAATGAGCCACTCAGGCTCCAAATCTACAATCAGTTGTTGAAAATGGCCCCCACAAATCAGCAGAGGCTCATAGCAGCCTATGACATTTCAGAAGGAAAAATGACCATGAGTCATTTCAGGCCCACCACGGTGCAGCCACAGTCAACTGCAGATTACATAAGAACCAACCTGGAGGTTCTTGCAAAAGACATTCACCTGATGGACCAAATCAAACTCCATAAGCAAACGGGTGAAATGGTCTATGCAACATTGGCAGACAAGACAATGTTGGCAAAAAGGCTGGAGAACAGCCTAAATAATACAACTACCCAACTAGAGTTGGAGAAGGCATCTTCCTTGTCCAAAGACAACAGGATCAAGTCTTTGGAAGACATAATTATAGAGTTGGGGCATGACCCCAAGGACCCCAAAGCAATACAATCACTGTTGAAGATGAGGGATGCAGACCTGGCAGCCCTAAGAAAGAAACTAAAGCTCCCAGCAACCATTCATCCCCAAACAGATGAGGTTGCTCAGTAGAAACAAGAACAAGAAATAGCTACATTGCTGGTAGCACTGCACAAACAACTTGTGCAGACAGAAGGGAGACTGGAGGACACTGAGGCTGCACTACAGGCAGCCCTACAGCAGAAAGAGGGAGGTTAGACTTCTCAGCCCCCTCCACAGGTTATTAACCTTGAGGAGCCTCCAAAGACCACTCCTCACACAGAAGCAGCAGCAGCACCATCCACATTAGCAGCAGCACCGTCCACATCAGCAACAGCACCATCAACATCAAAAGCAGCAGCCTCTATAGAGCAGGCTCCAAGCTTGGACATGCAGAAATTGTTAAATGAGGTCCAGGCCCTAGAGGCCCAGATGACAGAACTAAATGGAGCCAAGGATGAATTGGCCAAATTAAATGAAAAATATGATAAATAAAAGCAGAATGTGGCTGAGAAAGGGAGAGAAATAAAAACTCTCAAGGAAAGAATCAAAGAGCTGTAGAAGGAGCTCACCCTTGACAAAGTGGTGGGTGAGATCAAAAGAGTTTTGTGGACCCACATTGGTCAATCAATAACGGACCAATGGCAATATATTGAAACCATACATGAGCAAATGGAGCTCATAGGTAAAGCACAAAGGGAAGTGCATAGAGCGAGGGCATCTCTAGGCAGTATGCCTGAGGTAGCCAACAGATTGATCAATGTGCTAAATAACAAGACAGGCCCTCAGCTGGCAGCAATTGGGATCACCAGCAGGACAGAGACTATCCAGCTGGTTAAGAGGGTCCTCACACTGAAAAGCCTGGTACAAACATTGGACAGAAGGAGCCAAGACATGCAAGCAGAGGTACACAGGTTCATGGATAAATTTGCTGCATTACAGGGCAGAGGTCTCCCCAGCTTACTCAACAGTGCAGGAAAACTTCTATCACATGAAGTTTAAGCTAAGAGGGTGAACACATTTGCTGCAAATCAGATCAACCAAGGATCAAGCAGCTCCCAGGATACAGGACCAGCATCTGGTCAAAGTCTCTATGATAGAATAGAAAATCTATTTTTTATTATGAATGAGATTAACCATCTGTTTGAAATGCCTCCAAATTTCTACAAGTACACAGAGGCAGATGAGACCATGGATGCAATTTTGAGGCATCAATTGCCTACGCAGGATTGGTGGGCCTCCATGATACAATTATTATTATAAACAAAAGGCTTCATCTGAATTTTGTTATCAAAATATATAAGTCATCACCTTCAGAAAGTATGATACACATACTATGACAGAAAGGTGGAATGAGCCACCTCAGCATGAAGATTCAGCCACCAAGAATAGCAAAGACAGCTACAGGTAGCAGGGCCGAGAAAAAGCTTCAGCATGACAGAGCATAAAGACACATCATTCACATCGGTCAGCATTAAAAGCAGAAACGCTCAACCGACTCAGCCTCCTCCAAAGGTCAAAAGAGGCCTGACAGCATTGAAGACCATTTATTTTACATTTATAGTAGCAATAACTTTCTTATCTGATATTTGTAAAAGTTGGTGAGCACAGTTAATGTATCAAATGACTCAGCATTGAGATATTTTGTAAGACCTATTGTATATATACCCCCTCGCATACACTGCCAAGGGGTTGGTGATTGTTGTTTTTTGGTTGTTTCTCTTATGAAACTGAGAACTCGGTTGTAACCTTTCAGAAGGATGTGATTAATAAAGCTTGGAGTTTTATAGGAACTAAGTCTTACTGGTGCTTGTTGTGATTGGAACCATTGAATGCTACAAGATTCTAGTGCTATGATTTGATATATTAAGTGTTTCTCTATCTCTGTTAATTTTTTCTGTTATTTATTTTAACTCATTCCTCTCACATGTTGGTCTGAATCTAGGAAAGAAAGAAAAAGAATAGCTCAATATTTGTCCATGGAGACACCTTGATCTCAATCTAATTTCACTATAAATGTTTTCATAGCTTTCAGTTGTTTAAATTGGAATTCTTGATTGCTCCAATAAGCTCTGAATACCTCACGGTCACTATTTGGTAATTCATTTATGCTACTAAGTTGGGATTGTCGTTCAAATTCATGTCACACTGTTGGTAACTCCATATCTCATTATTTCACTCACTAAATTGGAAATTATATTAACAATAGCCATATAGCCCTGCAGTAAAACTTTCTCCATCACAGGCACCAGAACTATCTCATTTTTCTGACTCCATATGCCCAATGGATTAGCATCTTATGAACTCTTCATGCCCTTCTTACAACAAAATTTCAACAACCAAAGTCTCAAACAGGAAACTGAAACTTTAAACTAGCCCAAGATACTCACAAAGCATAGCTGAAACCTAAAGAGAGAGCCCTCTCTGATTATAGATAGGTTAGGATCTATAATCCAAAGGTTGGTTAGTGGTTACCCCGGCCGTATTCCCTTGGGAGTCATAGGGAAAAACCTGGGTGTTAACACCAAATAGCATGTATGGCCAGCCTCCTTGGAGGCCATCTAGTGTAGGATTCCAGCTAAATCCTATGCTCTTTACCTCAGAGAACAATGGCTACAATTTCAGATTAAAACACTAGCACAAAGGGGCACCATGCCATTTGAGGACTACAAGAAGTTTATCGATCTTTGTGACCAAAGTACACTAGAGTATAGGGCCAAAATGGTTGAGTTTTACTTGCACAACATGGCCCTCACAGACATGAATGTTTGGGATCCTAATGCCAAGCTAGGAGATCTACAGTTAATGGCTTTGGCATCATGGATGAACCATGAGGATTCAAGGGCTACAGAGATGAAAATAATATTGGCCAGAGAGAAAAATGAACATCTTTTCATCAGAGTTGAACAATCAAATCCCATGGCCCTAATCAACACCCATAATCTAATTGCAAATGATCCTCAGCTGGCACCTAGATATCTTGTTGCCCAAGAGCAAGCAATTTCACACTTTGAGGATATGTTTAGGCTGCTAGGAGAAGATAGTATACATTCCTGCTTAAGGAGATGGAACACACTACCAGACAACTTGAAGATCAAAGAATATCACTCCCCTCAAAGGTTGAGAGAGGCGCTCAACAGGACACCAATGTATAGAAATCAATGCAACGGTTGAAGGTCAGTTGGATAGTCCTAAGACTCAGTCCACCACTACTCCTAGGGATGCTAGAAGGGAGAAAAGAAGAAGAGGAAAAGAGGCAGTGAGAAGAAGTAGAAAGGAAATCAGGCTTCTATGAAGAAGAGGAAGGGACCACAATAGAAGCATGGGATGTTAGAGAGGCTACCAGAGCCATGAAGGACATGGACATTGACTAAGTTGCTCAGAGGATGAGCAACATTGTCAGTAGGGGGGTGATGATGAGCTTCATCATTGGGTAATTATATGGGCCTTAATTCACCTCCTAGCTTAGTCAAACCAACTATTCTCACAACTTATTGCATACTTTTCATTATATTTTGTTTATGAGATGAGTTAGAGTTGGATATTTTGCTTTGTGGTCTAATGTGCATGTAAAGAAAGATTAAAGGATAAAAGCAAGGAATTTTAGCAAATACCTTGGTCAAAACTCGAATGGGACAAGGGAGAGGAATTATAGGAGGGAAATCCTCCTCATTTATTACCCCTCCATTCGAATATTCCTCCATCAGCTCGGAGTGCAACCAACCAAATCATGAGGACTAGAAGGCAACCAAGCAAGTGGAAGTCAAAGCACCAGTTTATCCTAGTTTGGGAGCCAAGCCTCCCTAATTTTAAGGAAGTCGTTGGAGACTTTAGATGCATAAGTATAGATCCCTAGGACCTTATAGATCCCTAGGACCTTAGTAGGATTCAAACTTTTAATTATAAAACTCTACTTTATTTTTGAGTTGCAAGACTTGTGACAGTTTTTGATGTAATCCATTGTTTTGATAATAAGAATGAGTTTTGCTTTGAGCCAGCACTGAGTTAACTCAGAGGGCTGAAGCTCTTGGGTTAGGGCCCAACCCTAGCAGCTAAGGCTCCTCTTTATTGTACATCTATGTTAGCGTAGATTCATGGTTTAATCATTCACTTGCTTAAGTAGTTGCATTTCCATTACAGCAGTGTAGCGCATAGATTCATGGTTTATTAGTTCATTTGCTTAAGTAGATGGATTTCCATTACAGCAGTATAGCGCATAGATTCATGGTTTAATTGTTCATTTGCTTAAGTAGCTGCATTTCCATTAAAGCAGTGTAGCGTAGATAGGTTGTGTTTTAGTTTTCTTCAGTTTGTGCCTTTTTCTTCAGTTAGCAGGTTAGCAAGGATTATACCCATAAATCTCCTTACCGTCTGATCCACAATAAACCTGACCAATCACCATCCAATTCATTTCAATGCTTGACTTTATGCACTCTAGATATCCACCGTCAATCTGTCTAGCTTGATCCAACGGCTATCGTGAATTCTTCCACCTACTTTATGTGCTCCAAATCTCCACCGTCGATTTGTCATGCCCTCGATCCAATGGCTATCGCATCGGCTCGATACTTTATGTGCTCCCAATCTCCACCGTTGATCAAACCCACATGATCTTACAGTTATTGCGCAATCTCGTGCGAATTCTTGCACAGCCAATATCCGCCCAAGAGCACGCGAGAAAAGTGGTTTTCTCATGCTACATGTCACTCAGTTAGGCTAATAGTGTAAAATTTTTGAATTCCACATACAACCTTGAGGGTGCGCGAGAAACTACTTACCGCCTACAAAAACCCGCTCCATCATTTTGCATGTTTTTCCCGCGATAAGATCTCCACCGCTCATCCTCTATCAATCCTATTCGTCCATCTATTCACTTAACCTACGCGATAAGATCTCCGCCGCTCATCTTCCGTTAGTCCTATTCGTTCATCTATTCATTAAATCGCCTATGATAAGATCTTCGTCGCTCATCTTTCGTTAACCCTATTCGTTCATCTATTCACTAAATCATGCACGATAAGATCTATGTCATTCATCTTCTGATTAGTCCTGCTCATCCATCTCTTGACTTAATCTCCCGTGATAAGATCTCTACCATTCATCTTCCATTAGTCATGTTCGTCTCTCTATTCACTTAGCCTCCCGCGATAAGATCTCCGCCATTCATCTTCCATCAGTCTTATTCGTCCATCTCTTCACATAATCTTCTGCAATAAGATCTCCATCGCTTATCTACCATTAATATTGTTCCCAATCAATCCAACAGTTCCTATGCACTCTTGCTTCGTTACGTCCTCCTTTCACTGATTTCAATCTTCGCTTGATCTTCCACTTGACTCCTTGCATGCTTGATTTTACCAAAAAACCAAAAACGCGAAAACAAACTTAGTTTAGTTTCCTTGCTAACACATTAGTTTGGTTTGATGCTCTTTACTTCTATAACTTAGATAGCAGCATTAAGATTGTGTTGATTTGGCAATTCTGCTTAGTTTAGCTGTTTAAATGGTTAATTAGGATATGGTGGGATTTATCATTACATGTTGTTTTCTTCATTACTCCAGTAGAGTAGCTCTCTTAGAATAGATTTTCTCTTCTTCCATCAAAGAATCAAGCTCTTCTGACTCTATAAAAGTCTAGCTTGGAACCCCTCGGGTCTCTTTCCAGATGAACAAGTGACAACAGGCAAGACCTTCACTTCTACTTATGCATATATCATTGTCACCTCCAAGTTTGTATGAACCCCAGGTTGATAAGTAAAGCTGGTAGCCCAGGATTTGCAGCATCCTTGCTGCAATACTAGTTCTCATCGGCCAAAATGCAAGAACAAGTAACTAGCTTCATAATAGGATGCATGTTTTGTTGTATCAACAAGCCTAGTAATAGGAAACGGGGTCTATATCATCCCTTACCTATACCCACTCATCCTTGGGAAAGAATTTCCATGGGATTTGTGATAGGTTTACCCAAAGCCAAAAAAGGACATGACTACTTGTTCATGGAAATTGACAATTCAGTAAGATGTGTGTTCTAATGCCATGTAAGAAAACCATTAGTGGGAAAGAAGCAGTGAACTTGTCCTTTAGACAAGTGTAGGTGGACTTTGGGATACCAAGTAGCATCATCTTATACATGGTCACAAGATTTATCGATGCATTTTGGACTACATATTCGTAGAATATGGACATGAAGTTGAAGAGAACTATAACATTCCATCCATAGCCATATGGGAAAACAAAAGTAGTCAACACGACTTTCATGTAGATTTTGAGGGGTATAATTATCTGGGATGAATTGTGGTTAAAAAAAATTGAGAAGATCAAACATATCCATCCACAGGTATAGAATACACTACATAAGTCATAAGAAAAATACAATTCCATGCATGATCAAACACAGAATGGAGAAGCCATTCAAGGTGGAAGATAAAGTCTGGTTATAGATGAACAGGGAGAGGCTATAAGGTCTTTGTAATAAAATCAAAACTTTACGAAATGGTCCCTTTGAGATACTAGAAAAGGTGGGAGATAACACCTATAGACTCAATATACCGCCATATATATGCATTTACTCAATGGTGAATGTAGAGAATGTGCAACTCTTTGATCCTTCCATGCTAGATCAGTAAGAGGATCAGGTTCTACCTTTTGTAGAGGACTTTGCACCAGTTGTTCAGGAAAATTTGATAGAAGATACAGTTTTGAAAAAGAGGTCCAGAGCTACAAGACAAGGGCAACATGAACTCTGACAAATTGGGTTGAAAGGATGGCTTTTGTAACATCCCTCATCTTACCCTATTTTTATATTTTTAAAATTATTTTGATTGTGTAACATCAACATGGAGGTTGTGGTCAGACAAGACAATATGTTGTATATAGAAAAATAAATTAAATGTGAATTGTAATTGGTTGGCCTAAATGGATGAACACATGGATCCAAAGTTCTGGGGGGGTTTCTTGTTGCATTCCTATTGGTTGTTTGTGGCATGCATGTTGGTTTACTATGGTTACACTTGTTCCATGCATGTTGAGTTCTTGTTAGGCATCATGAGCAAGCATGTACCTAAAAAGCATTGAAGTGGTAGAGTGAAGAAGTGAGGATGGCATCCTCACCTTGAAAGATGGTGGAGGTGGCATAATAGATACAAACACCACCTAACACATGGAAAGGAGTACATGATTTGACTAACCATGTATGCCTTGTTAACATTGTGAGGGGAAGTTCTATAGTCCTGCAAAAAACCAAGAGACAGAAGGAGACAACATAGAACATAGGAAAATAAGAAAGAAAAGGGAGCATAAAGTGAATTAGAAAAAAAAGGATGAAGCAATTATGTGTCGATGCAATGGGGAACTCGCTTTGGTTCTCCACCTCACCTCTCTCAATATCTATCTTGTTGGATCAAATTGGTTCTATTTTCTATTAGAAGGTATTAAATATTGATTGTGGGGGTGTGTAGTTTTGGGGCATGGGGTAACTGATTAGGCAGTGTTAGATCTGATTATCAAGCTTATAACCTAGATTTGGTGCTCTATGACCTTGATTTTGCGCTTTGTGACCATGGGTGTAAATCCCTATGACTATGTTTGAGACCATGGAGCTCCTCATCTAAGACTTTGTGGTTTGTATGAAGTTGAGTGAATGACGAAACCCCTAGTGTAAATTTCCCTTGAATAGGCATCCCCTCAAATTTTTGATCTAGATCAAGGATGGTCAACAAGTACAAGAAATATTGCAGTGTAGTTGGCCTAAATGATATGCAATTAGAGGACTTATTTTGCTTTACTCGAGGATCTATAACTCCTCATGCAATATCATCAACCTTGAATACTTGGATTATGGAGTTTTTTGTCCTATTCATGAATTGCAAATAACTTGCATGTTTTATATTGAATGAGCACCTGGGTTGTGTTGATAATTTCTTAGATAATAAATAACGTGGTAAATTATAGGTTTACATATATTCATGTTGCTACATATGAAAATTGTAGTGTTAAATTCTTAGAGATAATATATTGTTTAATGATTGGACCATAGTCCTCCTTAAGCAAACATGCTTCCCTTCATCTTTCATGACTATTTAATTGGTCAATTTAGTGTCTTCGAACTTGTATATTGTCCTACAAAGGGTTAGCCAAGTTGGATTGCCTATAAGGTCTTCGCATACAACTTGCAATCTTTGTAGACTCGGATGTTGAGAGTATGTCTTATATCTTAAATTTTGAAGTAACTCAAACCCTTGTTCATTACCAGTTATGCCAAGGCACAAGGAGGGCCATGATTCTAGCCCTTTGACAAAGTATCTTTGTAATTGGTGAGTATGATCTCCCTTCACACCATTTCCATTCATTGATATTCAAATTCTAAGGCTGCGGCCTTAAACAATAACACCCCAAATTTGGGCTCTCAGACTTTAGACCTTTGGGAAAGTGATTGGATAACATGGAGATCATGCCAATATTCAATGGTACTGAGATGTGTTGAGATTGGACCCATTTGGCTCTATTCCTTCAAGCCACCATATTTTTAAAGAAGTTGCGTGAAGCATCGCTCACCACCAGCAATGTGGTTAACTTTATATTAGATGACAAAGACAAGATTTAGGCTAATCTCGCCATGGTTCTAAAATAGAACCCTATCAACCCACTGTTGAAATATGTAACTAGGTTCGATATTCATAATGACATGTGTAATCATGATTTTATGTATTTAATACATGAAAAAAATAAATTTATTATTATTGATCTTAAGGCATGGGTTTCATGCTCAAGGAAAATTGATTTCTAGGTCAAGCTCCCATTGTGAGCTCTTAGGATTGGCCATCGAGTCATAAAGTTAATTGAGTCATTGTCATCTATTGAAGACCAATTTGGGCATGTTAAATATTGTAAAATAGAATTTATTTGAGTCATTGTAAGAGTCAAAAGACACTCCAAGAGCTCATCACAATTACTCAATCAAGTCGGCCTTCCAAAGAAGATATGGATCATTCTAAAAGGAGATGTCAGCATAGACATCAGGATCCCCTCATCTAGTGAAAGGAAAGGAAAGAATATCATAGTACTTTGGTATTGTTTTTGGGTCACTATACTCACACGTATGACTGTAGCTAGGGTTTCTACAACAAGGTCACATCCATCTTCCAAGGAGTCAAGCTAAAGGTCAAGGATAGAGTATCATTACTAGCCGAAGTCGCAAAAGGAAGGGTGCAAGCCTAGCAAAGGAGTATAGCCACATAAATTCTCTCAATCTAGATCACACATATGACATACTGACAAGTTGCTGCACATACGGAAAATTTCAGGTATGTGTAAAGAGGTAGAATTTCAAAGAGGCTAAAAATAGAGGTACAGAAAGTCAGTTTGAATAGCATTGACTTGAATAGGAAGAATATTTTTCAATAAGGTCTTGTGACTTGGTCTTGGAATTCGTCAATTGAAGATTCTATAAGAAGAAGAATTTGTTTGGTTTTTCCTCTCAAGCTTGGAGAGGTTTTGGCCCTCGCTGATAGCTTACATCTTGTGTCCTTTGTGTCATTGATCTTTATGGTTTGGTAGTTGTTTGATAAAGAAGAAGAACACCTAATAATAATCAATTCAAAGAAGATTCACCTAATTAAGAAAAAAGTAAAAAGTATCCACAAGCAGTTGTCATTGCTAGAGAAATCATCTCATTTCTATGCCCTAGATTTTTCAACATGGTATCGGAGCTAAGGTAACAAGTCAAGGAAGGACATCTCAATAAAGGAAACTCAAGGACCAAATTTCTAGAAGGGTATCAAGGGCATCAAAGAATCAAGAAGATCCTCTCATCTCCAAGATATTTTGAAGACAAGGACTACATCATCATCTTGAAGGAAGTGTCAAAACCCTAGATAGATCAAAGAAGAAGTCCACATTTAAAGCATTCTTTAGATCCTTGCTCTATCATCACTTCAAAGAAGGATACCTCAAAAACCCTATTTCTACTCAAGAAAGGAAGCACTACGAATTGAAGCATCATGAAGCCACCACATCAAGGAAAGAAAGAAGGAAGGTATTTACATCATCAAAGGATTCAAGGTGATATCCATCTCTTTGGAGTCAAGAAGTACTTTGAAGGAAGAAACCTTCTCCAAGAAGAAATATTATAAAACCATATCACCATAAAATATGAGAAGGTAGAAGATTGAAGATATTGTCATCAAGGAGTATCTTACCAAGTAATTATTTTTATGTCCACATCTGAATCTATCAAAATGTCTTTTTTCAAGGAGGGCAACAAGTTGGTTGGGTCTACAAACTTTCTTGCATAGAAAAATAGGATTGATTTGATCCTCACAGAAAATGAAGTGGTGGAACATGTTAAGGACTCAATCACTAAACCTCCAAAGGAATATGCTCAAGCACTTGAAATTATATGAAAGGGGAAGTAAGGGCTCAAAGGATTATCATAGAATTCATCAAGGATCCCTGCATTCCCTATGCATCAAAATTAGAAACATCAAAATAAATATATGGAAACTTGTAGAATTTTCTATGTAAGCATGGAAATCAGGTGCAGACCTTGAAATCAGTCCTCTGTGGTGGAACGAATGGCATATTTTCATTCAAGAATTAGAAAGATCCAATGTGAGAATAAGAGACAGACCGGACCAGCTGGTCTGGGCACATGCTGACTCAGGATCTTACACCCCAAAAGCAGGATACTCTTTCTTAATGTCGAGAAAAGGATGGGAGGATCCAAGCTGGTGGGCAAAATCTCTGTGGAAATTAAAATGTCCTAAGAAAGCCAGGCTATTTTTCTGGTGTGTGATAAAACAAAAGATACCAACTTGGGACGTTCTCCAAGCAAGATTCAAGCAAGGGCCTGGAAGATGTCCACTGTGCAAAGATGACTCGGAGACCATTCATCATCTCTTCTTGGGATGCCCTTTCACAAAGAGGGTGTGGAAGGAGGTTACCAATCTTTTAAAAAAACAGCTTAGATGGGAAGGGGAATCCGTATTGGCTATTTGGGAACAGTGGTGGAACCATTCTGCAGAAGGAAACCTAAGAAATCTGCCTCCTATTGTTTGCTGGGGAGTATGGTTAGCCAGGAACAGAAGTCTGTTCAAAGACAATGTCCCTTCAGCAGAAGCAACAGCTATTCAAAGAACAGCAGTTTACTCCAGTATCCCTGAGCCGGAGAACACAAGGATCAAACCACAGAGCAAGGAGGAAACTATCAGAGCAGGTGTCCCGTGGGCCTACTTCGACGGGGCCTCACAAATCAACTCAGCTGGGGCAGGGATCATTATACATTTAAACGATTCTCATTCTTTAATGGCCTCTGTGGGTCTAGGTACGAGATCTAATAACTATGCAGAACTTTCAGCCCTGAAACTTCTCCTTTGTTGGCTGGTCCATAGGCACATCTGCGCAATTTAGATTTTTGGAGACTCCTTGAATGTAGTTAAGTGGGTAAACGGAAATAGCAAGTGTCAAAACTATATGTTGAGGCCCCTCCTTGAAGAGATCTTGTCTTTAAAACAGTCCTTTAACCCTTTCTCAATTGCTCACATCTACAGAGACAGAAATGAAGACGCGGACAGGTTATTAAAAGATGGGTTACTGCAGGCTATGGGTATCTGGAAGGTGATCGAAAAAGAGCAGGAACAGACCCGAGTTACGGATCTGCCTCCTTATGCATAGCTGTTGATGCTTTTTCGTTCCAGCTGATGTGTTTGTTCAGTTCATGTTCATGATCGCTCTTTCCTTTTGCTGAGTGATATGAACTAGAATTAAACTCTCCAAAATCCTTTCGCACAAGTTTATGTGAGCGTTTTATTTGCGGGTGGGCGTTTTTATCCTTTTAAGAAGGCACTTGGAGCTATTTGTGTAGCGTTTTAATGAGACTTGGTCTGTTCACAAAGTCTGAAATTGCTGATTGATCCCAAAAGGGAAGCAACCTGTAAATGGTACAGGGAACTGAAGGCTTTATGCTTGAAATTGTGGACGCTCAGAGATCCTTCTCTAGCTTTGCTGAGGGAGAACAACCTCACAGACCTGAATGTTGTTTATGCATCTGCTTGTAACCTTTTATTCTTATATAAAAAGTTCGTTGTTTTTCTTTGGAAAAAAAAAAAAAAAAAGAATTTTCTATGTAAGCACCGCAGGAGAAGTAATATTGTTAAGTAAATAACTCTACAATATTAATATATAAAAAGAAGAAGGAATAGACTCATACTTTAAGAGGGTGTTTGAAATAAGGGACCAGCTACAAGAATTGGGAGAAATAATGTCTGACAAGGAAATGACTACCATAGTGCTCAATATACTACCGGAAGAATGGGGCAACTTCACATCAAGCATATATGGAAAGAAGGAAGCTAATCCATTCAATGATCTATGTTCACTATGAAAAATTGAAGAAACCAAGTTGAAGGAAAAAACCGATGTATGATCAAATGAACAAACTCAAGCATATGTTGCCATCGCAAAGAAGAAAGGATAGTTTGGGAAATTTGGTCCTCAAAAAAGGAAGAAGATTATGGCAAAGGTTTAATGCTATGGATGTCAAGAATATGGGCGCTACAAGAGAGATTGTTCAAATATCAACAATGATAACAATAAAAGAGGAAGGGAATAATCCCATATCACTGAATAAATGGAAGAAGTTGAAAAGAAGAAATCCAAGAAGGAGAAAGTAAAATATCTCTACTACGATTGAGATAGTCTTCCTCGCCTAGTTCTTTCAATATTTTGTTTCATGTTTTCTTTTTCAAAGTAGAATATATAATAGTAGGTAGCATTAAAAGCATGATAGGATGCATCAAGGTAGGATATGGCATCAAGAAATCATATGATTGAAGCAAGATCTCGTGACATCATCATAAGAAGCTTGAAAAATCGTTGAAGTAGAAATATATGGCAATAGAAGGAAGTATCTCTTAGTAACCTCATTGGAAGCATAAGTCGTACTTACGGAAAGAAGAAAGTCATCTAGTATAGAGCTCATCATACATCATTCAAGAAGAGCATTTGTTGGATGAGGATGATCAAGATCCTCCATTGGAAGGTTCACCTACTAAAAGAAGAAAGTGTCTCGTCAAGAACTCCACGTTGTATGGGATTCATAGAATGATGATATGATATCATAAGAAGTAAAGCATGTCAAAGTGATTGAATATATTTCAATCAAGGAAGTTGAAGGAAGTCTAGATGACCTAAAGGTAAAAAACGAGGTATGTATGCGTGTATTTAATAAAATTGAGTCAGGTCATATAGTTGCAAATAGCATTGATAAATTCTCTACCTCATGAGCATGATCAAAAGAAAGGGATCTCCTCCTTTGGAAGGATGGCACATGAAGGCATGGCTCATATATTTACTAGATGAAATCAACATAATATGTCCTCATATGGAATATGAGGTGGTTGACAAAGTTGAAGTAACTATGATTGGAAGCTCCTTGGAAGAAATGTGTGAATAAATAAAGGAAGGGATCATGAAAGGTGCAATTATGGAGAAGGCAATCAACATCCAAGGACTAAAATATTTGACTATGATATCTCCATGGGAAAGATATGAAGATCATGATGAAGTTTGAAAAAGAAGGAGACCCTTGGCATTGTATATATTTTTGGAGATGTGTCAATATGTATGTAGGATGTTGATGCAAACAAGGAGATGTCATGATGAAAATATCATCACAAAGGTAATGTCAAATTTAATGTTCATTCTTGATTTTTGAACTTTATCTGGATGGGCTAATGCAAGGCTACCAAAGGAAGAATTGTATATGTAATCTAGATCTGATACACATGTGGTAGGATGGAATATCTTGAAGGAAAACATAAAGTGAAAAAGGTAGCAAGGTGTGAAGGAATGTTAGATATGGACTAATGGATCAATTTCTGATGAAAATAAGGATGACATAACTGACGTGATTCATAAATGAAAGTGATGGATGGTTTGTGCCCTATGAAGAAGTCCCATAAGATGTAGCCTCCATAACAAAGAATAAATTCATGACATCGAAAGAGGGAGTCATACAAGCAGTTGATTGTCCCGTGATCTCCACCTAAAGAGTTTCTAGAAGCAAGTCCCTAGTTATGAGGGAGATTGGTCAAGTCCCTAGTTATGAGGGAGATTGGTCAAGTCCCTAGTTAAGAGGGAGCTTGGGTACATTCCTTCACTGGAATGGGCATATCCTCCCTAATTAAGAGGGAGAGATAGACACATAATTCTTGTCTTGACTTGGGAAGAAATAATAGACGATTGGGTAATCATTTGGCATATGACACTCTTTGAGGATGTGGTAGGGCACCCAAGGTAAGAATAGTCCTGGTGGAACATACTCTGAGAGAACCTGGGTGGGGTATGTTCCGAGAGAGACAATGATGAGGGTGTCTATATATCATTAGTCTCGTCAGCATTGTGCTTTGATATTGTGGAGAGATAGAGTTGTTAGTCAAGGCCTTGCTATGTGACAATGTTGGATGATATGATGCTATACAGATGGGTTGCCAATCTGACTCTTCTTATGAGAATTATTCATATTGAGAAATTCCAAGTACCTTGTATGGATTATGAATACCTCCCTAGTTAAGAGGGAGTTTTGAAATATGTAACTAGGTTTAGTCTTCATAATAAAATGTCTAATCGTGATTTTATGTATTTAATATATGAGAAAAATAAATTTATTATTATTGATCTTGAGGCATGGGTTTCATGCTCAAGGAAAATTGATTTTTAGGTCAAGCTCCCATTATAAGCTCTTAGTATTGGTCATTGAGGCATAAAGTCAATTGAGTCAATGTCATGTATTGAAGAGCCAATTGGGCATGTTACATATTGTAAAATAGAATTTATTTGAGTCATTGTAAGAGTCAAAAGACCCTCCAGGACCTCGTCACAAGCACTCAATCAAGTCGGCCTTCCAAAGAAGCTATAGATCATTCTAGAAGGATATTTCAACCTAGACATAAGGAAAAGTCAACTTATTTTCATGGAGAGATCACTATATAAAGGAGGACTCAACCTCACTTGCAGGGACATCAATAAATCATCTGAAAAAGAGAAAGAAGTGTGAATAAAGGGAAAGAAGGAGTCCCTCATCTAGCGAAAGGAAAGAGGATAATATTGAAGTACTTTGGTATTATTTTTAGGTCACAACACTGACACGTGTGACTGCAGCTAGGGTTTTTGTAGTAAGGTCACATCAGTGTTCCAAGTAGCTAAGATAAAGGTCAAGGATAGAGTCTCATTACCAGAGAAAGTCACAAAAGTAAGGATGCAAGCCTAGCGAAGGAATATAGCCACATAAATCTGCCCAATCTAGATCAAACGTATGACATCTTAACAAGTTGTAGATAGGCCGAAAATTGCAGGTTTGTGTAAAGAGGCCGAATTTCAGAGAAGCTGGAAACAGAGGTACAATAAGTCAATTTGACTAGCTTTGACTTGAAGAGGAAGAAGAGTTGTTCAAGAAGGTCATGTGACTTGGTCTTGGAGAGGTTCTTATTTCAAGGGTCTTGGTCTTGGAATTCATCAATTGAAGATTCTATAAGAAGAAGAATTTGTTTAGGTTTTCCTCTCAAGCTTAGAGAGGTTTTGGCCATGGATGATAGCCTACATCTTGTGCCCTTTGTCTCATTTTTCTTTATGGATTGGTAGTTGTTTGATGAAGAAGAAGAACACATAACAATAATCAAGTCAAAGAAGAACCTAATTAAGAAAAAAGTAAAAATTCTCCACAAGCAGTTATCATTGCTAGAGAAATCATCTCATTTCTATGCCCTATATTTATCAACACCCACCATCATGAGTTATAGCATGTTGTGAATGTGATGTGGGCACGTTGTTGGAGAGACAGGCCAATCTGACCAAGGTTCTAGCTCATGGAACCATGTGGTCAGGCCACTTCCTACCACCATAGATTGGATCATTCTGAACATAAGGGGGAAATGTTGATGATGAAAGGGTTGATCTGACCAAGGTTCTAGTGAGGAACCATACCCACTGGGAGATCACCCACCGCCCATTTTTCGTTACTTGTTAATTTCCACATGTGGTGGGAATGAAGGTGTTGGAGTACTGCTCTGATGTGACATGGAAAGTAAATTTGGGCCCCATATTGATAGCGTGGAAGTGCCACCAAATTTCGGTAGAGTCGATGTGGTGCCTAATGATGACATGGCCTCTTTTAACTGGCTGAAACTTTGAATGAGCATAACTTTTGACCCAGAACTCAGATTGAAGTGAAATTTATATCACAAAAAATCTCTCAACAAGTTGGGTGCGATGGTGATATTATACTTTAATTCCCCAAACTTTGAAAAAGGAGCATTTTTGTGACCCCAACTTCATGACAGGACTATGGAGGTTGGGTTAATCCATAGGTACTACCTCTTATAGCCCTAGAAAGGAGGTGGGAGGGAGAGTTCTAAAGTGGTATCAGAGCATAGGTTCAATACTCTGACTGGATGGGCCTTAAAAGAGTATTTATTCTAGTAATTTAATTGTTATATATATGCTAATTTTAAACTTGCAGATGTCATGACTACTAACCTTGGTAAAATGTTGATTTCAGACTAATTTTTGATATGGTAACGAACATGTTGATATCTCCTTTTTATTTCTTGGAATATGTGACTGACATGGGTTTTAGATGTGTGAATAGTAGCATATCAGCAAGTTTTTTTATCACCATGCTTATTGTTGGTATGAGAAGGTAATAAGTTAATATGTTTATGCTTGATATAACTGACAATTATGCGTGTGGAAACACATAAGAAGACGCAATTGCAACAAGAAAGATAGGAATGGACACCAATATGGTAGAGAACGATATGGACCAAATCCATCATGAGATAGAAGAGGAAATATCCCCTAATGGAATGACTACTCTTACGAGCCTAAGAGTTGAGTTGAAGAGTTTCAAAGTACAGAATAAAAGACTCATGAGGAAACAAGAAGAACAAGAAAAGTTAAACACAATGTTGCTTCAAAACTTGTCTTGCATGCAAGGGTTGTTGCAACATGCATCGACCTCTGGAGATATAGAAGAGAATCATGATGACAAAATCAGAGAGAACCCTCATAAGGTTGGGAAGAAGATAAAATCATTGACATGTTGGTGATGTAGAGAACACCTGATCCATGAGTGGTCTAACAAAAAACAAAAGGATGGCCCATGTAAACTCCAGACACGTGAACCAACAACCAACAACACTGAAGGAAGTAACTCAAAGAAGAAGAGAGATGAGAGAACATCCCCACAATCTCTATAAAACACTGAAAATTCCTCTTGAACTATTTAAAATGATTTTTGGAACCTTAAAGTTGTTATAGACCTTATGGAAGACTCTTATTAAAATATTGTGCATGTGTTAAGTGTTCTTATTGAAGTAAATATGGAATGTTTGATGTGTTGTGAATCGAGGTATTTTGCAATTATTTGTGTGTTATAGGATACATGTTTTTTGTGTCTTGTTGACTTTGAGCATGGCCATGCTGCTTTGTGTTTGTTTCATGTGTTGTTGTGGTTTTTTCTTTGTTTTCAATTTTTTCTCTACATTATTTTTACAATTTGATCTTGGTTGGTTTGTTGAGTGTGGGAAAGGAAATAAAAGGAGCTCATGGAGAAGATTTGAGTAAAATCCAAATAAAATTTCAAGACCTTGATTAAGTTTTGTGTATGCAATAAATTTCAGTAGAGGGAAAATGAGGATAACGGATTAGCCAAGGGGGCATAGTTGGGTCCATAGGAACAAAATGGATAGCAATGTGACAGTTGTAAAAATAGAAAAAGAAGGAAGTTTCCCTAACTAAATTTTTGCTTGGTTGATATATATATTCTTTATTTTATGAATATGTGAAAAATGAGAAAATGAGATAAAGTAATAATAATTTCATTTTGTTTGACAAATAATTTGTTAAGAACCATCATAGTAGAAGTGTGATTAATTTAATTTTTAAATATGATGACTATGTGAATGGTATGCAAATAATAATTAGTACTTCCAATATTTTGGGTAATACAGTGAGGTTACCTAATGGATTTCATGCCACCTGGAGGATCCATTAGGAACATGTGCAAGAATAACCTCTTGTTTTTAACTAGAATTTTCAATGTGCTTACATTTATGCTTATGCTTATGACACTTGTTGTGTGAATAAATGAAAACAATAGAAATTGAAAATTTACTCTGAAAACAATAGCATGGAATGTGTAAATGTATGACACATTCTTTTGAAAATGTGTATGCACAAATTTGGGTGCATGGATAAAGGCGTGTTTGAATGTGTTAATTGAATAAATAATGCAAATGTTTTTATGAAGTATCATTGGAACTTGTAAATAGTTGAATTGATAGATTTATGGCTAAAATGTGAGGTTGAGATGATTTTGGGATTGTTGAATATTGCATCAGCATGAATGCTACAAGCTAGCTAAACTCCTTTAAAAAGGCTTCAGTTGAAAATGCTTGTAATGGTAACTAAGTGAGTGAGGCAAGTAGTAAGGAAAGGTAAAAAGGTAAAGGAAAGGAATTAGGTAAGAATTCCTTTCACTTGAATTTGATATATGATGCTTCAAATGAATTAATGCTTTGCATGGATGCCCAGGAAAGGGTAGCCTTCAGTGTGAAAATATTGCAATGAATTTTGTAATGCATGCTAAATGAAATGGAGAACTAGGCTTCTCATGGATTTAGAGATATGCATTTCTCATTTCTAACTCATTGGTCTACCAGAATAAATGTTTGACTACAATATGAAATGCTTGCAATTAATGTGATGCACACATATGATGTTTTGATAGTTTCATTTCAATCTAATTTAAATTATATGGATGGGTAGAATCATTATATGTACAATAATTATGAGATCACTTTGAGATGTTTTGAATCCTTGCAATAAATGTATGTATGAGTATTGAAAGTTGTTTGGTTGATTGGAAGTTTAGATTATACGAAGAGTGTTAGAATGGAGTATGAGATAAAATCCACCATGATAGAATAAAATCACTTGCAAAGGATCCCAACAACATGACTATAAGTCTCGCGCTTATGAGATTTGGCTTCTTAAGGAAGCAAAACTAGGAAAATAAAATTTCTGATTTGAATTTTTTTATCTCATTGAAAACTAAATGTTGTGACACTAGTAAAATAATGGAACGTGGAGTTCAACAAGAAGATTGTCGTGATGGCATTGCATCCTTGTGGCACTTTGTTTATCTTATGGTAGCAAGTCATAATTGGTACCGTAACTATAATACTCCATTAGGAGTGTAGTGGAGCATTCTAGACCGTTACTTGGCCATAAGAATTCATGCACATTACATTAGAGCATGCCAAACCAGTACTTGGCTATAAGACTCTAGTGACTACCCGATGTAGGAAACCCATTGGACAATTAGAATACCTAGAATGGAGGTGTCCTAGGCTTGAAAGGGTGAGTAGCTAATGGGGGACCTTGTGCAATAAATCCCTTGGACAAGTAGACTTCCTGGAATGGGGATTTCCTGGGCCTGGAAAGGTGAGTAGATGATGAGGGCCCATGCAAGAAAACCTTTCGATATGTAAAATACCTAGAATGGGGTTTACCTGGGCCCGTAAAGGTAAGTAGATGATGGGATCCTGTGCAATAAAACCTTTGGATAGGTAGAATGCCTAAAATAGGGGTTTCATGGGCCCATAAAGGTGAGTAGTTGATGGGAGAAAAAATATTCCCCACACTCAATCGGATGTGAGAATAAGGGGTTTCTTTGGTAAAGGCAGAACTTATTCAATAAATATGGAGTTGGACTTATTACCTATGAAGACAAAGGAAGGAGAAAACAATTGTGGAGATAAGTATCTGCTTAAAGAATTTCTGCTGAAATTTTGGTTTAAGTTGGTTTGAAATTTTATGATTAATCCCATAATAATTGGATACTTGTGATATAAGTGAACTGGTGAGCTAACCAGCAAATATTTATGAAGATGATTACAAGCAATGTCAGAGTGGTGTAGCAAAAGCATAGTGGCGCTGAAGACTTCAAGGACTAGGTCATTGTCGTGGCATTAGAACCCTGTGATATGAATTAATCGCCATGATATATCTTGTGACAAATGTGTTATGTTATTAAGGAAATACAAACAGATTCCTTGGTTGTGAGACCTCATCAATAACCGCCTTGTGCAAGGAAGCTTAGCCAAGGAATGGATCACCTGAGGGACTAGGGAGGCAATGAAGAGGATGCATGAACTTGGAAGGTGTGTGACTGCATGGAAGCAGGAACTTGAGTGAACAAGTTTTCAAAGAATCTTAAGCATATTCATTGGGATAATAAATTCACTGGGTGTAACCCAAGAAGCAATGAGCTAATTCGGTTCCTTGTGGAAGAATTGAGGAGCAATGAACAACCAAGGAAAAATGTGCTAGAATGAGAGGCATTCTAGGGGTAACTAGACTATGAAATATGACTGACATTACGCAAATTTCAGGACATGAAAGATGTTGTTGATGTAAGGGTTGTAATTATAAATCTTGGATTTTGTTTCTTCTCTTTGTTTATAGAACATTGAGGATGATGTTCCTTTAAGCGAGTGGGGTTTGTAACATCCCTCAACTTGCCCCTATTTTTGTAATGTTAAAATTGTGATTGTGTGGCATCAACATGAAGGCCATGGTTGGCCAAGACAATATGTTGTAAACATAAAAATAAATCAAATGTGAATTGTAATTAGTTATCCTAAATAAAGGGATACACGGATCCAATGTTTTGGGGGGTTGTTTATTGCATGTATGTTGGTTACTTGTGCATGCCTTTGGTTTCTTATGGTTACATGTGCTGTGTGCCTGTTGGGTACATTTTTCAGACCATGAGTAGGCCCATACCTAAAAAGCAATGAAGTAGGAGAGTGGAGATGTGAGGATGTCCTCACCTTCAAACATATCATAGGTCACATAATAGATCGCGCCACCACCTCACACATGGCAAGGACGTGATTTGACGAAGAAAAATGCCCAAATTTTCCTTGTTCTATTGTGAAGGGAATCTTGAATGTCTCGTAGAAAACAATGGGACACAAAGAGACAACACAAAACATAGGAAAAGAGAGTAAAAGTGGGTGTTGAGTAAATTGGAAAAAAAGGATGAAGCAATTCAATGTCGATGCAAGGGGGGAATTTTTCTGGTTCTCCATCTCACTCACTATGGGTCTCGATATTGTTGTCTCTATTTTATATTAGAAGGAATTAAAGATTTATTTTGGGTGATGTGTAGTTGTGGGCATGGTATAGTTGAATGGGAAGTGCTTGAGCTGATTATTGAGCTTATGAAATGGAGTTCGCACTCTATGACCTTGATTTTGTGCTCTGTGACCCTGGGTGTCAATCCATGTGATTGTGTTTGAGACCATGGAGCTCCTCATCTAAGCCTTTGTGGTACGAATGAAACTCGGTGAATTACCAAATCCCTAGTGTAAAATTCCCTTGAACAGGCATCCCCTCAGACTTTGGATCCAACTCGGGGGTGGTCCGTTGTGAAAAATATTGCAGTGTAGTTAACCTATGGTTGGGTGGAGAGTTGAAGTCTCTACTCCAATTGCCAATTAATTTAGCTTATTCAAATAAGTAGAATGGTTTATGTGCATTTGATTTATGAGTGATGATTTATGCTTAATTTGATAACAAGTCAATATATGTTTTTGTATGATTCATGAATGAATGCTTAAATATTTGTGTGTCCATGGTTAACAGTAGTCAGATATGTGCATGGCTATATGAAAATCTAGTATTGTTAATTCCACTATAGAGATGAGAACTTACAAATTTATGTCATATGTTGAGTGATACATAAATGTCCTGACTATGTTTTCCAATATTGTGTTTATGGTTGAATTTATGTTAACATTGTGTATTGTTATCTCACTTAGGGTTGGAATACGATATGCACTCAGCGAACTTATGTTGTTTTACTAGAGGATCTATAACCCCTCACACAATATTATCAGCCTTGAATACTTGGATTACAATTTTGTTGTGCCATTCATTAATTGTATATAACTTGGATGGGGGAGGGGGTAGGAGGGAATGTTATAGCTTCCAAGAAAGGCTAAACCATACACCCACAAAAAGGTGGAGGAAAATTGTCCTCACCTCGTTCGTTAGAATCTTTTGGGGACCAAAAACCTCCCAAAATGCTAAGGTGGAATCTGAATTAGACCATTGTATTGTTTTTTATCCATCTTGATGCTTTTAGAGTGGAAAAAGTGGAGGAATCAACTCATAGTACCATTTCTACTTGCAGGGCCCAATATGGAAAATTAGGGTTTGAAACCTACTAGGAGCAGTTTGAGTCGTCAAACAATATATTTTTGGGGGTAAAATTATTGCTTAAGTGCTACACATTTTTGTTCTATTCTACATGCAAAGACCTTTCTAACAACACAAGAATCACCTCAATCAAAGTTTGTATGCAAAAGTTATGCCACTTATAATTTGACCTTCTTTGTTTTGACCATCATAATTCGAGAGGATGTCAAGTCAACCCCCATTATTCATGGAAAAGGTGCTAGCCACATGATCATGAAGAAGAAAACTCTACATGTTTCAATATTGTAACTCTATTTAAAGTTGAAGGAGTCAAACCTAACTACTAGTGGGCTATCAGGTTGCGTTACAACTAAACCACTAGGAGGAAAAGGGGCTTCTTTTTTTCAATTGCATTTTGTTCCATATATTAGAAAAGTAGTTGAAAGTGGATAGAGAGAGATCAAACAAAAAGGATTTGTGCATTGTAGCAACCCACAAGCCACAACCCACACTTCTTTGTACTTGCATATATTTTCCATTTAGAAAAAGAAAGCAAAGCACCCTCACCTTCTTGTTGAGTTTTCTCCGAAAATAGTTTCCCGACGTATATATTGTGTTCTTATGGTTATGAATGATTGTACTTTTTTTGTTCTCTATTTTCCACATTTTACATATTGTATTCATGAAATTTTAACTTAATAAATCCAAAAGTCTAAGAAAATAATATGCATAGTATAGATTTCATATTTTTAAGTATAGTTTTATCAGATCTATTGTGACAAATTGTCCAATAGAATATCCACGACAATTTACAGATCAACTTAACTAGTATCATCACCACACATAGGATCCAAAGATGAAAGATAGGCTCCAAACTCTTCATTATTAATCCATATCAATTTGTTTTTTGTTTTGATTATTGTTGCATCTTACAACATCATGTAGAGTGTTTTGTGCCAACAAAAGCCCCAACTCTCAACCATCCTTAATCACGTGGTGATTATATAATTGATTAGCCGCATGCTAGAGGTTGTACTCACACTTCCATGTGGTAGTTGAGTGGACAAGGTACTCCAAACATGCAATCGATCCAATCAAGCCATTTGAGATTTTGAAGACTACATATGTTGAAGATGGAACTTTTTATTCTTACAAAGGAAGAATATTGATTTTATTGATCACATCCTCAATAAATCGTTTCAAGACAGAGCTGTCCATAGACCATTTCTTTCAAAAATGTTGGCATGCCCAAGAAGGTGGTACAAATGGGAATAAGTTCAATCTCTGCAAATATAAAAATTCTAAAGAAAGGGAAAGCATGGGCTCAAGAAAATACAGGTAAATGACTATTTATCTTTTTTTAAATGATTTAATGATATTATTTTTTAGGTTATTAATTTTTTTATTCATTTTATTCTATTCTCATTGACTTTGATAAACACTAATCAATAAATCCATAAACAAAAAAGGTCGCCAGTTCAAATCCCCCATCGATGTTTACCTCACAAATAAAACCAAAAAAACACGTACAAAGATTCTTAAAATACTTATTGATTGGAAAGGGTCTCTATCAAAAGTTATCTATCTACAGAATTAGGTTGTCTTGCGTATATTTCCATGATTATTGAATTTGGATGTTCATTTAATTTAAAGTAAAAAATCTACTCAAAACACAAAATGTTCATGTCTTTTAATATCAAATTTTTATATAAAAATTAAAAGGAAAAATATTGGGAGAAAGCAATAATTGGTCTTCCGGATGATCTTCATTTAAGGGTTTTTATTTCTTAAGAACATCCTCCAATAAATTATTTACGATGCTAAATTTGCAATGCTCATTATAAATAATAAGATAAATGTCACAAAGAAACAATTTCATTAAATTAATTATTTAGTCTTTTGAAACAAAAGTTTGTTAATATCTTCCATTAAAGATGATAAATTGTTAAAATATCCATTTGATTGGCCTTTGGTGCATTATACAAATGTAGCAAATGCCAACAAAAGGAATGCTAATATACCTCCCATGCAAGAAGAGACCAGAAATATATCTAGCTTCTCACAATTAACAAGAGTTGGTAGTTTGATTATTGTTCTGTAGGTGCATTTTATGCATCATTTTGCATATTAGTGAAAGTCAATTCTTCAGTAGTCACTACATCAAGGATATTGGATATTGAGTTGGTAGTTTGATTATTGTTCTTTAGGTGCATTTTATGCCTCATTTTGCATATTAGTGAAAGTCAACTCTTCAATAGTCACTACATCAAGGATATTGGATATTATTGTTGGAACGAATGCACTTGTTTCATTTTAGTCAATAATGTCTATATCAAAGAGTGTTATTATCACGACCCTACTTAATCTGCTTCTTTATTCAAAGTGTGCCAAATATTTTTAGTGGGTAATTGTTAGTATGATTTTTTATTCAAAGACTGCCAAATATTTTTGGTGGATAATTGTCCTCTTTATGGATACTTTGTTTTCTTATATTTGTTTTCTAATAAATTTAAATTATAACATAATTCCCAACTTAATGAAAACCCCTACACAATTTTAATTTCAAAATAATTTAATTAATATTAATATTAATAAAAACATTTTATAAACCAAACCTCTTATCAAATGTATATTTAAACACCTATATTTTTACTAGATTATAAAATCTTTATTGGTTTAAGTAACCTAAACCTCTCCCAAATTTAAACCTAAAATTGATCCAAATTATCCCAAGCAATAATTGGTCCTTAAATTATTTAAGACAACAAAAACCTAACCTAAATAAAGTGCTCCTCTTGTTTCTGTCTATCATGCAATCCAATTAAGGTCTCAGTTTTCAAGTGGTGTTCAGACTTATTTCAGGTCAGTGTCTCAATGTTTCAATCCTTAAGATTTCCAATCTCCTTATGTCAAAACAATAATTCAACTGCCCATAGTTGTCAATGGATTCTTGGCCTATAACGCCCAAAAGTCAAATTTATATCTGACAAAATAAAAAAACGTGAGCATTCTCGCTATTCATATAAGCATCCCTATGTATTTATCCAGAGCAATAATGCATGTAGCACAAATGAAACTGTAGAGGGCTAAAGCAATTAAACTCATTGCTAAACTTATCAAATGATAAGATTACAGTATTAATTCTCTGCAAAGAAAGAAATACTTCAGGGAGCTCGCCAACATGTATACGGACCAGAGATCTAATGCCTTTGGACATAAAGGTTCTAAGGATGCCAATTGTAATGAAATTCGAAAAAATCATTGCCTTCTTGTATGAAGGTAACACAAGTATCAATGGCGTTCAAATATGATCACTTCCATGCCTTTGGGACCATGGAAGAACAATGGAGAATGTTTTTCGAGCCATGGAAATGCGAAGTTGAGAATGTTTTTCGAGCCATGGAAATGTAAAGATGAACTAAGCAATGAAGAAAAAAATAAAGCTATAGGATAAGAGAGCATAAAGCTATAGGATAAGAGAGCTCAAAAGGAATATAGAATTTACAGTGTTAATTGTAGGCCAGCACTTTAACACTAGAGGAAGTGAACAAAAAAGTTGGCAGTGTTAGTTGTTTTGTAATTATGAGCTCAATGATCACATATACAATATTTCTTTGTATTTATTAATAGGATGAACTGTGTAAAGCTCAATTGAGCCTAGACACTAGGATTATATAAAGCTCAATCAAGTTGGCAGTGTTAGTTGTTTTGTGCTTATGAGCTTAATGATCACATAAACAACATTTCTTTGTATCTATTAACAGGATGCATTGTGTGAAGCTTAATTGAGCCTAGACACTCGAATTGTGTTCATGTGTATCAATGTACTGAAATGAGCACACGTCCACCTTCAAACTCTTCCCATTATATTTGAAGAAACTAAACCTTCCTGAAACCAACTAACCTACATCTCATGGGTCTTCCTTTTACTAAGTTATGAAGTCATATTTCCTACAAGAAAAAGTGAAAATGTGAAAGTAATTAACAAAAGGTTCAAACATTTAAGAGCTGAGCTTGGGAAATAGAGTAGGAATGTTCACTACTTTATCTGCCCTAAAATCACTTAACAAATTGCCACACATCAGTGGTAGTTTACTCAATTGTTAACTATTGGAAAAAGCCTATGGTTCTATTTGAGCATTACCCTCTATGCACACATGTTGGAATTGATTTCACTATTTGATAGTTAAATTAATCTATTTTATCCAAATTGAAGCTAATTGCTCAGGAGGATCAAGTTAAAATATTTTCACACTTCACTTGTTATTTGGAATGAGTTGATCCCTTCTTGTGGAGTGACCCCCTTTGGATGCAATTTTCAAAGCTTACATATGGAGTACTTTATTGGTTTAGTGATGACATGTAAGCACACTTGGGACATGGAAATATTATATTAGTTATTAATTGGTGGAATCAATTACATTGCATTCATTTTCAAGGCAACACTCCTAGGTGCTTTTTCAGCATTATTGCATAGATATTTTTCAGCAACACAAGGGATCTTTTCACTAGATAAATTTTGAGCCTAGGCATTTTTTGGATGTGGAATTCAATTCTATCCTTGTAATTAACATCATCATCTTATATCCTATTACTTGTAATTAACATCATCATCTTATATCCTATTACTTCTTTTATTACTTCTTTTAGAAATGATGATGGTGGCAAATTTTTTGTTTTGAAATCCATTTTTGCTTTCAAAACTTATCTCATGGACCTTGGAGAACACTCTCACTCGTATACATTGGGAGCTTGAGGGCCACAAATGGCACAATGCATGATTGTACTTTATCTCATTTCTAAATTTGGAGATTCTTCTTGGAGAGGACACATGTGGAAGGCTCATCTTGCTATTTTGGTGATTCTCCTGGAAAGGATACACTTGTGCAGAGATGTTCTACTTTTTATTTTGAGTTCACCCCATCATTTGTTGTGGAGCACTATTAAACTCATTGCTAAACTTATGAAATGATAAGACTACACTATTAATTCTCTGCCAAGAAATACTTCAGGGAGCTCGCCAACATGTATATGGACCAGAGATCTAAAGCCTTTGGACCTAAAGGTTCTAAGGATGCCAGTTGTAATGAAAATCGAAACAATCATTGCCCTCTTGTATAAAGGTAACATAAGTATCAATAGCATTCAAATATGATCACTTCCATGCCTTTGGGACCATGGAAGAACAATCGAGAATGTTTTTCGAGCCATGGAAATGCGAGATGAGAATATTTTTCGAGCCATGGAAATGCAAAGATGAGAATGTTTTTCGAGCCATGGAAATCCAAAGATGAACCAAGCAATGAAGAAAAAAATAAAGCTATAGGATAAGAGAGCTCAGAAGGAATATAGATCTTGCAGAGTTAATTGTAGGCCAGCACTTTAACACTAGAGTTGGCAGTGTTAGTTGTTTTGTAATTATGAGCTCAATGATCACACACATATTTCTTTGTATTTATTAACAGGATGAACTGTGTGAAGCTAGACACTTGGATTATATAAAGCTCAATCAAGTTGCCAGTGTTAGTTGTTTTGTAATTATGAGCTCAATGATTACATATATAACATTTCTTTGTATTTATTAATAAGATGCATTGTTATAAGAAGAATTTCGGCGTAATCACATGTTACTGAAATGAGCACAGTAACAAATTCAGGGACTTAATTTAACCATTTGAATTGCTTAGTTGAATCCTACTAAGCGATTTGGAGAATGACAGCACACCATTAATCTTTGTGGTCAACTATTCGGGTGAATAGCTTCCATTGCAAATCAAATGCTTGACTATTAGTCACAAAATTGGAAAAGCTACATAAAATCCAAAGTGCTATCCATGGAGACCTTGGAGAACACCCTCACCTCTTCAATTAGACATTTATATTCCTTTCTTTGACGTAGTTATGGAATCAAGGGGCACATGACACATGAGGAGGACAAGTGTGTACACTTGCATGCATCTTACATGCATCTGGAGCTTCAATTAGACATTTATATTCTTTTATTTGAGGTAGTTATGGAATCAAGGGGCACATGACACATGAGGAGGACAAGTGTATCCACTTGTCCTCATCTTACATGCATTTGGAGCTTCAAGAGGGCCACACACTGCACAATGCTTGGTTGTACTTCGTCTCATTTCTAAATTTGGATATCTTGGAGAGCACACATGTAAGATGCTTAGTTGAATTCTACTACGAAGAGTGATTTGGAGATTGGCAAAGCACACAAGATCGCTGTGGTAAACGATTCTTATGAGTAGAACTTCCATCGCAAACCAAATGCTTGCCTATTAGTCACAAAATTGGAAAAGCTACATAAAATCCAAAGTGTCCTATAATCATATCATCTATATTTTTTCTATATTGGCTTTAATCAAAGTAAAGCAGACTAGAGTCTGGCAACATCTGATCAACCCAGGAGCAAAAATCAATGAAAAATGCATGATGCGATATGTGCTCGAGGTACATATTAAACTTGGAGCTGCTACTTAGGGGCATATTTGTTGTGGTTCTGCATTCAAAACTCTCTGAGTAACAATCCTGGCAATAAACTTTTAAAGACGTCATTATATATGTCAACAACAAGAAAAAGGAACCCTCAAATACAAAACAAGAAGTCACATTAATTAGTAAACCAAGTCCATTGTTCCATAAAGGTGCCAACAGAAAAAATGCATTTCATTCTCCCGAAAGTTCAATGTTCCACTAAGGTGCCACCTGGAAGAATTATTGACCAACTTCCACCTCAACCAATCCACCTAAAAGAGAATACAGCAAAATATACATGTAAATGCAAAATGTATATATTCCAAGTGCTGGGTTGCCATTAACAAAGTCCTATTTAAACTTGGCGCATTACTTTGACCAGTGCCTCCCAAGACACGGTGAGAATGTGGGCAACTAATTCACCAGCGCCAAATCAAAAGAAACACAAATCCTTTTGCATTATTCGTGTGAGGCTAGTAGCACATCCAACATGCTGCCAAAGAAGACTTTTATAGTAACGGAGTAAAATAACAGACCATGTTACGCGAAGATAAATAGACACAACAAAAGATTTCATTAAATTGCAACCGCAATTGAATTCCTGAAGAAACTGTTTGAAACCAGGATGACTATTTTATTTTAGAATTCATTCAGATACGATACAGCAATTTCGACATGAAAATGGTAAATACACAGCCTCATCAAAGTGGGGCTAATGAATGCCTTGAGAAAAAAAAAAAACCTTTGGCAGTCAAATATTCCTTCAACATAATATACAGCAAGTTTCAAATATCAATCAAAAGGAAGTGGGCTCTCCTTATTCCTAATTCCTTCTCCAGACAAGAACATATCTACATCTAAACCTTTTTGAACTTCTGTCAACCAAAGCCAAAACCTTCACTGGCCTCATGAATAGCCAGAAGTAAGCGTTCTTCCAACTGTTCTTTTGAAGGATATTCAGGCAAGTCTAATTGATTGAAACTGCAAAAGCACGAAGTATTTGATTAAATTAAAACAAATAAAAGAAGTGTTACAACAACAAAATAGATGAGCATCAATAACAAAATCCAAGTACTTACCAAGTATGAGCTGATGGCAACCTATCAGGACTGCCATATGCCTTGTGAATCTGGAACCTTTGGAGCCCTGAGATTCCCTGCAATGCTTTAAAACCTTCCAGGGGCACCTAGTGAAAAAATATGAAAGAAGGATTCAATCATATATATAAAAGAATAAGACGTCTGTAGAATTGAATCAGCTGATATGCTCCATTGTATGTTTCATATTAGGTTTTAGATGCAGCTAAATATTTATTCTGTTTGCTTAGTACTAATATTTAATCAGATAAAGGAACATCATACAATAGGTTCTCACAATATCACATTAAAAATTAAAAATAAAAAATGATAAAACATGACAGAAAAATGCCAGATGCATGTGCATCAAGTGAAGGATCAAATTGCTCGAGGTGCAAACCTTTCTTCAAGTTTTGCACTCAAAGAGGTTTGTACAATGAATAAAACGCCATAGGAGGATCAAGATAAACCATACACCATACAACAATTAATTGAAAAAGGCAACTCACCACAGCTGAATCTTATGTGCAATATCTACAAATAGATTATATTACTTAACTCACAAACTAATTTAAATCATTACCTTTGAAGTGCCTGTTACAAATTGTAAAAGGCGTGCCCTATCTTCTTTACTGAAACTCTGTACCACCTCCCAAAACCATTGGATAACAGGAGATGCTGCACTGTAACCAGCATACTCTGTGTTTGCTCTAAGGTCATCCACTGCACACACAATAAAATGTTATATTTATAACAAATTTGAAGACATTTATACTAACAACACACCCATATGAAAAATTTGTAAGACTTTTTCCTATTCGCACTTACTGATGATACAAACCTGTGACCAAATGGTCACAAAGATCACACAAAAAAATCAAACAGGATGACTGATTGTTGATTGTCAATATTGTAAACCACCAAGCAAGCAAGAAAGAACATTTCCAGGCGAGAAGATTGATGAAAATTGTTTTAGACAATTGAATGAGAAGGCATGCATGCGTGTGAGAGAGAGAGAGAGAGTTCATTGCACTTACGATCAATTTCTGGAAGACCACTAATGAGAAGTTCAAGTTCCTTATCATTAAATATAGAAATCAAGTTTTTCGGAATCAACTCATTGAAGCCCTCCAGGAAAGCATTGATCTGAGGACGTATTGCTGTTGTGAGTCGATGCTCTGCAACAAGATCAACATATTCATGTTTATTTTCCTCAGTCACTCGGATATTGCGACCACCAGGAATCAGTTCATGGTCAGTAACCTACATATAACAAAAATCTCAGTTAGTTCCCAAAACATATGATACCGCATGCCATAGGAGAAACCATATGATACCGCAAGCTATAGGAGAAACCATATGGAATGGTGATTACCTCTTCCCTCTCATACAGTATCAGTTTCTCTTCATCCGCATCCATGCTAAATGTAAGATCAGGCATATCCCTTATGTCATTCTATGCAAAAGTCAAAACATCAGAAAGGTCAGTGAACAAAAATTTTGATAAAAATTCAAATCCTAACCTCTAATTTGCCATGAATTTATTATTAATCAGAACTAATCAGCTTTCAAATTATACCTCAAGCATCCACTTCAAATTCTTATAGTAATCTGGATCAATAGCTTCGATGTCATGATAAGTAACTTTGACTCCAAGAATGTGTTTGTAAAATGAACGTGTAAAGTGAACATCCAAAAGCTGACCATCAAACAAAGCCTTTGCAACCTGAAAATTCCATACTTGAATATATTAGATAAGACCAGAAAAAAGAAAAACAAAACCAAACTCCCTCTATGATTGATATTTTATGCATATACCAGAATATAGTTCCACATTAATATATGTGATAGAATAAGGTAACACCAGCTTAAACTTAGTCGATGGCCAAAAACATTAGCACAAATAGATGAGAGTGTAAGCAAGAACATACCACTCTCCCAATAAACTTAAAGTATGAGAGATGCTCTGTTTGATAGACAGAATTAGGGTTCGGCTGGAACGTTGCTTCATTACCAACAGTTGTAAATAGCAAAGCACCCTTATCAAAGATTACCCTTGACAATGATTGGTACCATTCCCTTGTAAGCCCGCCAGCATCAATGCCTTCCTCCCCTTGGAAGTTGACATTCAAACGCCCCTTTAGATCTCTTGCTGAGCGCATTCGAAGCTGATTGTATGAATCTTCCAGGATATATGCTCGTCGAACAGATATGCGAACAGAACTGTAATTTTGGTGATCCTGATGCTGTCGCATTCTTGATCGAAAATATGCACGCTTGTTGTCAAATTCAATCAAGCGTGGAACTTTTAACAAGAGAGAGAGAGATTTCTCAAGTAAGCCAGGGTTTTGACGAACAAAAGCATTCAAAAGCCTCCTGTGCCTTTCTGCAAACTTCATTAGGGTGATACCCTTCTCATCAACCTTTCTCTGCGGAGCTGTCAAGGACCTTGATGGGAAAGAAGACTCAGAAGAACTTGCAGCTTCTTTTACCTCACTAGCAGTAGCACTGGTGTATTCTAGCTGTGCAGGTGTCATTTGACCAGGTTGCAACTTTTCACATGTTACAAAAAAAGCCTCAATATATGGCAAGATCTTTTGTGTGCCTGGTGGCAGAGGAGGTAAAACCCCATTTGAACCAGAAGACGCAGACACAGTAGACAATGAAGACGACCTGTTCTCTATCTTACCGATGCAGAGACTCAGTTCTTGCCATAGAGGTTCAACAGCTGAATTTAACCTCCTGATTATAGTAACACTTTCATCATGATCTCTATCAGGCAGTACCTCATCATCCTTTTCCTTGTTAAGTGAGGAAGCAAGAGAACTCAAGGCCTGCAGTACCCTGAGAATTGCAGCACCAGACAATTGAGTTGAAAGAAGCAAGGTTTCAGCCTCACCAAAACACTGAAGTTCACCCACTGCACCCTTGCTTAATCTTTCTGCAGCATTTGACAACTCAATAATGAAAAGATGTCGATGGGGAGGTGCCACTTTCACTAACTTCATCAATACATCGGCAGCATGAGAATATGCAAGGTCTGACAAACTGCAGTTGAATCAAGCTCAAAAATTAGGCATTCAGAAAAATACAGAGAATGATAGAGTAATCCCTTAACCTAGACAAGATACAAGAGCATTCAAAAAGCCAAAAATGAAGATGTTTTTATCAGTCTATAATAGTCAATTTAAATTAAATTATTCAGCCACTTTATTTGGCTGCATTACTCAATAGTTAATATCACTGACGGTTATGGTTATGAGACTTCTCATCCTGATTTCGGTCAATACAAAAACTAGGATTAGAATGGAAAGAGGTACAGGAACACTATAAGCCTTACCCTTCACATGCCAGCAAAGATGATAATAATCTAAGCTCCGTTTCAGGAATATTAAGCAGCACTGTACCAGGATCAACTTTCTTTTCTGCAGCAGAAGTTGAACCCTGGGAAGTCATCTCCAAGCCCAGAGTATCAACCTGTGCATCAGTTGTTACATCCTGAGGAGAAGGTTTTGGACCTGAATCTGTAAGCTGAGATTGAGACTGGACATTGACTTCAACATTGTTCATTATGACTTTGAGAAGACCCATCACCTGCATTCACAAATAGGATATTAATTCATTACCAATTTTATATTGCCACTAATATTGATAAACAACAAGCTTCTTAGGTATTTACCTGTTCGAGATGGGCAATGCTTCTCGAATAGAGAGGTTGATTAAGAAGTTTTAAAAGTAAAACTATAGGAAAATTGGCTGTCGTCTCTTTATTTACAGTTTCCGGTTGACTCTCTTCATCAATCATTAAAGCTTTACCCCTTTCCGTATGCTGATCTGGTTGAGGTTTAGAAGCATCTGGCTGTTCTAAATAGAGTAGAAGATTTGCAACAAGTGGATGATTTTGAGCCAAATATGTCAAAGTTTCCAACACACGACGTGATACCAAAGGTGGGACTCCTGTAAACACTAACCATCCTTAGCAAATAAACTTACATAATTCTGTGATTCTCAGATATGAAAAAAAACCTTAATTGATCTCACCATCTGAAAACTGTGGCCGTGAATAAATCACATGACCCAAACAGCCATATAAGCGATAAGATGATATGCTAGTAGAAGAGGAAGCATTTTGTGTAGATCCTTCCACATCTGGGATCAGCATATCCAGCAGAAGCTGAACCAATGTAGCTCGTGTAACACTGTGGGTACATACATTAAATAGGAGGCGCTGCAGTGGTCCTTTATAAACAGGCTGAAGGAACATAATACGGTATTAAAATCTAAAATTGCGTCTATAGGCCACCAACAACAATCCAATAAAAGTAATTTGAAGTTTGTAATCTTATACCTGGACAAGTTGAAGAAGACGGAGCATTGCTTTAAGAGCTGCAGTATCCACCAAAGGTTTGCCATCAGCTTCATTTAATTTGTCTCCAAAAACAGTTCTATGTGAACCTGCATTTCCAACTCTATCTGAACCAAGGGAAACATTTCTCCCTCCTATTCCTGATAGATGGCGTCTGCCTCTATGAAATGGTCCAAATCGATCATCATTTGGGTCATACCCAAACCTTCGACGCAACCTATGAGCCTCAGTAACAAGTGCCTCAGGTAAATTAGCCAGCACGGCATCTGAGGATGTCAACAAAACCTGCATTCCAGATGGAAGATCACGAGTCTAATTGCAATTCCAACTTGATATGTAAAACAAACAGGCTCAATGAAATATTAATACAAAGTAAACAAGGGTTAAATATTATTGGGTTAAATATTATTGTTAGCTCCTAGCAAGAAAATCATACCTCAGTACGAAGTTCAGGAGGGAACGTGGCTAGTATTGAAGCACTATCCATATCAACAGGTTGTCCATCAAACCGATGAGATTGAAGCAATCTCTGTGCTCGTTGTTGTGCAAGAACTTCTGCTTGTATATCTGGAGGAAGAGCAGCAAGGAATTCAGGATCAATCTCTTCAGCAGCTGGTGGTTGACTATTTGTAGGTTGTGCCACCTGATTTTGCTGGGAAGCAAGCACCTCTGTTCTTAACTCTTCAGGAAGAGCCTCTAGGAATGTAGGATCAATAGAATTAGATTCTGCAGCCACAGTATTTTGCTGCTGCTCACTGGAAGTATGTGCAGGCACACTTTGACTGCTCTCTCTAACAATTTCTGGTTGGGCTGGTCCTCTATTACTATTTTCATCTTGAACACCTTCCATATTTCCAGATGCATCAATCTGTCCAAGGTTTCCAGTTCCATCAGCACTTCCAATTTCCACTTCCAAGCTGCGAAGGCTTTCACCTAATGTTGCACCACTACCACTACTATCTTGGCTCACAGCTTCAACATCACGCATGACTCGCTCATTGCGTTCATCTTGCATCTCAAGGTCATGGTGAACAGCACCTGTAGTCTGTTGATTTCCTTGCTCCATAGAAGCCTGTTGTGAAGGCTGAGTTGAAATACTGTTTGTATTGTTGGCACTATTATCTTCAATATGGGATTGTTCACGTTCCTCTGTTCTATCATTTTCCTGAGATTGTACAGTTTCTGTCATTCCAGCACCATCATCTGCAGCTTGTGAGGCAGTAGCTTCACCCTTTTCCTGTGATATGGTGGTATCATGGCCTTGATCTGATGGAGTGTCATCAACTGGCTGAGACCTCTGTAACTGAGCTACAAACTGCTCCTCAATCCCCAATGCTATTGTAGTGCCACTCGTCCCTCTGAGTTGCTGACTATCATCAGCCCAGCTACTCAAACGATTTCCTGGCCTTCCACTTCGAAGTGTTCGAAAAATAGAGTCCAGATGTGATGAGGCTGAAGTATTTTCAATATTACTCTCTGTGACAACCCTATCATTTTCTGCAATCATAGACACAGTACATTGTATATGTCGTTAAATCTTTGAATTCTAGTCTGAACCCAAGAAAAATATGTTATAAACCATCAGCTGTTCAACAACTAGAAGCATCGATAAGCAATGATAAATATTTTATAAACTATCTGTTCAACGACCAGAAATGTTAAAAATTACCTATGACTCGACGACGCATTGATCTAGATGGAGCAGTTGGTCCAATGAGGAGGGGATGTTGAAATGCTGTTCCACGATCCTCAGTCCTTCCAAGAAGATTATAGATAGAGGTAGTACGTCCCGTCCGCCGATTTGCACCAAAAACTTCTTCAATAGGCATCACATGAAATGGATCAGATGGGAAATCACCTTCAGCTCGACCAAGAACTTCAAAATGATCAAACACATTAATCCCATCCTCCAATCTCAATATAAAGTTATTCTCGTCATCCTCATCTTCTTCATCTTCCAGTATATCATCCTCATCATAATCCTCACCAAGCTCATTAACATCATGGTCATCATGATCAGCATCTGGATGTGACAAGTGATGAACATCATCTTCATCTAACTCCTCGTCCTCTTCCTCTTCCTCTTCATCCTCATCTTCTGCGTCTTCTTCTCCACCATCCCCACTCATCTCCTCTTCTTCATCCTCATCCACTAAACTATCTTGCCCACCATGTTCAATACTAAAGCCTGCAACCACACCAACATCTTCCTCACCACCCTCGTTCATAAAATCCTCTTCTGACTCTATTATCAAATTTCCAACAGTTTGGACAGAGGCCATTGCATCATGGGAAGATTCCATTTGGTCAGACTCTGTTTCGTTCTGCTGTGAATGAGCAATTGCATCTGCTGATGGTGCTTCTTCATTCCCTCTTTCATTCTGGCGCTGATGCACAGTGGAGCCAGAAGCTCCAAGACTGCTACTTTTGTGTTGAGCATCTTCATGACCTTGTACCGGTTCCATAGTTAGGGACTCTAAGGCCTTCACAATGCCATTTGCAAGCTTAACACACTCGGGATGATCTAAATCTAGATTCTCAAGTGTAGAGGACAAGGCCTGAATCACTCCAACATCAATTAGTGTTTTTGATACTTCGGTTGAGATGTTTGACCCTGAAGGTGACCGTGCTGCAAGAACATCATTTATCAGATCTATAAATGCAACCATTTGGCATTCTGGAGGTTTGAACCCACCTACATGAGTACAGATAGAAGCATTGAATGAATTAACAATCTCCACAAATAACCTTCTCCGTCCTTCAGCTGAACGAACACATATTGCCATCAAAAACTGACTAGCCTTACTTGAAAGTTTCTGCCTCCATTCACCATCTACCTGCTTTTCTTTTATGTGCCTCACGGAATATGGAAGAAGCCTATGAAGAACATGGTATAAAGGCCCACTGTGGCCCATGCCACTGGCCACTCCTTGTAGGGGAGCTCTAGGATGGCTGCTTTCAGCATCACGACGAAGAATAACATTTACTGCTGATGGATACATTAGAACTATTTCAGTTAGTAGCTTCAAAATAAAAGCTGCTCTTGCTAAAGCAAATGAAGATTTTCCATCCAGTTCCAAGTTATCTCTGCCAACAACAGCTTTTCCTTTCTCCTCTGATGGAATCTCATCAACATCCATATCAGTAACAGATCCAGAAGATATAAATTTCCCAAGGTCATTTGTCACAGGGAGTGAATATTGAGTAACTGAATCCAAGAGTTGTTCAATCACACTTGCAAAGCTATGTGTTGGCCTCTTGTGTCCTTTCATTTTCCCTCCAACATCAGAAATTTTTATCGATGCATTACCCAAGTTGCCAACAGGACTCTTGTCACTTTGCACAGACTTATCTCCGCTTCCCAGCCTATCTTTCTCTAAAACCTTTTCCTTCTCTTTCCCTTTTTCCTTCTCACGATCTCTTGACAAAATTACATAAGGTCTTTCTCCAACCACTTCAACCTGACAAACTGATTGTGCTGCAAGCATAAAAACAGAAGGGTCTCTTGAGATAACAGGAGCCAAGTTTGAAAGAAAAGTACGAGCACTCACCCTTCCATTCATATTTCGATTTAAGGCTGCTACAAGACTGTGCCGTATTTCTGACTCCATAGCTGCCTGCAGTGTGTGAGGATCCTCTAGAATATGTCGAACAATAATTGATGCAACACTGTCAAACCCTGAAAATAGGCAACTAGTAGGCAAGTTCAGCAAAGCAACCAATCCACCTCTATCAAGGAAACGCAATGCTATGGCATGCACCCTTGTAAGCCTTCCACATAGCTGCAGAAGGGCTTGTAGTGTTGTTGAGGGCAGATTCATCTGAATGAAGTCACAGACAATGTCAATAGCTTGTTTCTGCTCTTCAGTAGTTATGTAACCATCAGGGACATTGAACATGTGCTCTGTACTATTTTGCTGATTAGACTCCAAGTTCTCAGGATTCTCAGCATCACCATCTTTTTTCTTGGACAGTTCAGAATTTAGAATATTAGGATCAATTTTTTGCTTCAACTGTAGCAAATTATCAAGAACTAGTAGCATGGGTGTCACATACTTAAAATCTGGCTGGCTCTCACTTTTTGATGCCTGCAGACAAAAGTTGGACAAAATATCCAATAAAACACTAACAAGACCATTGTCAGCAGCAACTTCACAAGCTGCATTGTCTTCATGTAAAATTAGAGCCAAAACATGAGATGTCAGGGACAGCATGCTATCATCCTTTCCATGATCCAAAGTACAATGTTTCAGTTGCTCTACAAGAAATGATATAACCTTAGCTCTTTCCCGACCATCATTTTGAGTGCATGATGTTAACAGCAAGTCCTTCAAAGGAAAAGCTAGAGAGTCCTTAGCATGTAGCAACTTAACACAAGTGGAAAATATCTCATCAATAGAAGGGGCTTGTACCAACTCCTCTTCCTCGTCAATATCCTTTTGGCTTGTACCCATCTCTTCCTTGGCTGAAGATTCAGTACTTCCCAATGACAAAGCTAATGCTCGAGCAAGTTCATCGTCTTCCTGCAAGGGCTCCTCTGCATGAGTAAACAGCCAATCCATAGCCAGCTCAACACGATTTGAGTGAACATTTCGAAGGGCTTCTTCTGCTCTTGCCCTTGAGAATCCCATTTCAACAATCATTGCAATTGCTGAATCATCAGGAGGTGGTCCAACAGCTTGAGTTGACATATTACTGCCTCCTGTAGCTTTCACCACTTTGTCATCAATTCCAGAATAGACATGCTTCATTATGGAACAAACTGAAGTAATGAATTCCACACTGCACTGGGGAAACAAGGGATGGTTCCACACAGGACGAACTACCTTCAAGACCTGGGACTGTAGTACCTTGGCAAAGTTTTCTGAATCTTTTGGAAGAGAAATAGTCCCATTGGGAACAGGCTGCACTAGGAAATGTGATGACGAACTACCAAAAATGCAAGAAGGTGTTGCTAGGTGATCCATCAGCCCTGCATAAATTACTAATGTACCAAATATCCAAGTCTTGTCACTTTCATCATTATTGGCTCCGTCTGTTTCCATCAAGACAGGTGTCTGCAGTACTGTCCATAGCAACTGACTTGTAGCTTCGAATGTAGTTAGTATCAACTTGATCACACCATGTCCATAGAAACTATTTAATAATACAGGGTTACATGATTCTTGTCTATCCACAATGACAGCCTGAATAAAATCAACAATCTTACCCAAATAGCGACACTTGACTGAGAATGGAAACTCCCTCTGTGATATACTTGCATGTCCATCAAAGTTGAGATCATCCAGAAAGATGGTTGCAAATGTTGATGCAACAAATTTGGAAGCAGGACTGACAGCAGGAGAATCATCCCGACGGCGAGAGGGTAGATGCATTACCTTTCCTAGTTCCGAAAACAAATGGTTTATATGAAATGACAATGACCTTAATATCTCATGACAAAAAGCATGGAGTGACTTTTGCTTATTGCCTTCCATTTTGCTTCTGGAGGAGCCTTCATCAGAATGAGAAGATTGTGCTTGGCGAACATAGGCTTGTCGGCCTCGGGCAGAGGAATCAATGTTCAACCTTCTTTGAAGCCGTGCACGATGACCAATATCATGGAATAAATGTATCAGATCAAAAATTTGAGGCTCAGCATTCCAAACAGATGACTGTCTATGCTGATTCAAAATAAGATCCACATAATGCCCAACAGAAGTTGGCAAGTGATCATCAATGTCACTTGCATGCACATCCAAATCAGTTGTGACACTGCTGGAAGTAGAAGCATTGCCATCTTCTTTCTTTATCACTGCCTTTGAATCCTCAATAAGTGCAACTTGCCATAGAATCTCTCGATGTATCATCCCTATGTCAAGAAGCACATCCTTGCTATCATTTCCAAACTCTGCCATTAATGCTGCTAACCATCTATTATCTCTAGTGGCATCAGCTAGAAAGACAAAAAATTGCACCACAAACAAGCACCAAAATACTTTCCGGTTCAGTCCATTTTCAGCAGCTAATAAATTAGTCCCCACAACAGGACCCAACACATTTAATGTAGTCTTGAGATGCTCTCTCAGATAAGCACAAAATACCCGTGCAAGGGCTGCTGAGTGTTGCTGTGTGAATGCCTTGCAGACTGCAACCATGTGCACAGCTACAGACATCCCCTCCGAAGACAGTGGAATACTTGGAAGGGTCAAGAACCTCATAAGAGCTTCTATGCCCTTTTTCTCAACAAATATTCTACAAGTTTCAGGATTTTCCATTGCCCGATGGACAAACACCATGGCATGTGAATTGCATAATTGTAGAAAGCGTTCATTACTCATATTTTCAACAGCCAATCCACTTGTCCCAACCCCTTCATTATGTTTATCTTCAGAATCCGTATCCATAGGAACAGGACTATCCAATCTGTCTTTGGCTTCTGACCCTATGTCACCTGCTGAAGCAACTTTCTCAAGAATTTCAATGATAACATCTACACCAGGTCCCCTCAAAGAAGGGACATGACGCATTAGCTCTTCCATTGAATTAGCCAAATGAGCAACCCCTTCATTCAATGGTAGCAAATACTTGCGTAATGTAAAGACATGTACAAGAAACCGCAATGCATTTCCTTCAGTCACTGCCTGCAACCCTGTATTGTTAAGACATAGTGCATCAAGACCACTAGGGATGCAGCAAAGTGCTTTTGAGGAAGGGAGAAGTAAATCTTCTGATATAGCATTCAAGAAGGCAGTAGTAAGACCTGCTGCATGCAGCGTTGAAAAACAAGTCGGATCTTTATGAATTAGTTCACTCATAAGTGTCACCGCCGAAGAGAAGATGTCACCACCAAATTTATGGGAATGACTGAATATTAATGATAGGCTTGATGGCAATGTACTCTCCTCTGAGCCTGGAGGCCTTGCTGGAGCATATGTTGTTGATCCCAATGCCTTGAGTAAGGCTTTGATAAGACACCTACGAGCATATGGAATTTGTCCTTTATCATCATCATATGTTGAGGTTGCAATGCTGCTTCCTTCTGAGAACTCCACAACTCTAGTAACCTCAAATTTTAGCCTCTTGATTGTATTGTCTAGACCTCCAAGATCTCTGAACAGAGTGACAGCTGGATTGCTGTAATCCATAAACTTCTGGAGAATCTTAACAGCAAAAATGACAAGGTGCGTATGAGAAGAATTGGTCTCGTTTAACAGAGGCAAAAGGGCTGGAATCAATCCAGTTTCTCTCATAGGACTGGGAGATGTTGATGATGATGTGACATATGCAAGGAAAAAATATAAAGCCCCCTCTATTAGTGAAATAGGATACACTTCTGTTGTAGCCAATGACATGACAGCCCTCTGCAGCAAGCTCAATAAAAACACACGATTTGCTGCATTGCTAACAATATTTGGAACATTTAACACTCGACTCCTCTCATGAGATGCAGAGATTACTGCAAACTGATATCCTAAAGCCCAAATAGCGGCTGATCTAATATCGTCTGGTATAATGTTCTCAGATTGCAACACCTTCATCAAATCGTTCATAAACTCAGGGTCATTTGAAAAAAACGCCCCCAATTCTTCATGGTTGTCACTTGACTGCATCAATACCATAAATGCCAAAAGTCTAATACAGCTGTACTGCCTGCGAGTGCTCAGAGAAGGAAATGCACGCATATATCTGATGCGAGTCCATAGGGAAAACCTGAGCTCACTGGGTATTTGATATTTATCAATTAATTCCTTTAGAAGGACCAATTCATTTGGCTGTAGATGCAAATCAGGAATATGAATCACTTGTAAACCTGACAGACTTGCACCATTAAAATTTTCTGCATTGTCCAGACCACGATCAGAATAAAACTCAAAATGAAGAGTTGATCCTAATTGACTTGCTGCTTCATCACATCCATTTTCTACAACACAGGAGAACAAACCCAATCCTTCTTCTTTACTTCCCCAACCTTGTGATAGGGCAAGCAAATGACGATTCAACACTGCACTTCCTGGCAGTTTTCCACTCAGGTGTAGCTTGGCAGGGTTAATTTTTACAAGAGCTGCAAGAGCACGCAGGGCTGCTAAAAGTATATCAGGATCATTTGATGACAGTAGGTATGTGAAATGCTGCATGAAACACAAGTCTTAAAAGTGATTCATTTGGTACAAACAACCAAAACCATCAAAACAGGTAGAAGGCAGTAAATAAGAGGTAAAAGTTTCAAAAACAAATACTTATAATACACACTTCATACCTCTAATCCAGTGAAAGAGCCCTTATTTCGACAATTTTCAAATATTATAGCAAGTACTCTCAATATTTGCAAAACTGCACCTTTTGGAAACGAATTCTCCTCATCCAATAAACTGTCTGATAACTGCAGGTCTTTTCTTGAACTAACATACTTACTAAAAAACAAGTTGAAATGTACAAACAACTCTGTCCAATGATGGAAATTACCCTGTTTAAACACCACCGCAAAGTTACAAACAAATACACCCAAAATAGAATTAACATTAAAATAAATATATAAAAGCTCACAACTCACCTTATCATCGTAATCCCACGTAAATCTTGAGAGAGGAGCTTCAATGTCCTCCAATGGAGTACTAATTATGTTTTGGATGAAATCTGTTACTTTCTGAGGCTGCAAAAGTTGTGCCAAAACAACTGAATAAGCAAAAGCCACTAGTGAAACAAACATCAAATCAGACAAGCAGGGTCCTCTATAGGGAGATAGGGGCACCCTACCTACCTAAGTAAAATAGCAAGAAATGTTAGTGTCCCACTAAACAAGAGATGGGCCAATTTAAACAATAGCAACATCAACCTAATGTGAAAAATACATATTTGGAATACACGGGAACTTCTGAAACTTATATCCTAACAGACAAACACAAGTAAAATTCATATCCTGCCTGGAGGGGAATGTAGAACAGTCACATTTTATGTAAACAAACCAGATTACAAGTCAAATTAAAAAAATTAACAATTTTAAACTTTTAAACCCATCAAGGCCTCTCCACTGTCCAAATCCCTTTATTTTATTTTAATTTCACCTTGAGAATTGATTACTACGTTATTGACTCAAAACTCATGGGATGACCAGTTACAAAGCAACACAATGCAGGGGAAAACGTAAGCACAGATTAATTCAATCTGTAATCTACCCATCTTTATCTTCTACAATGAAAACAAAAAAATATAATGAAAAAATCAAGTCATGAAAATCATGCTCAAATATCAACATAATATGCCCATGAGACAACTTGATGACAGGCAATTTTGGTAATGAACCAACATTTTTTCATTTTACTTGTGTTAGCTGCTTTAGCAGCCCACTTTGTGTCAAATGCCATGATGTGTTTACACTAATAGTTGAAAGAAGTGTTTTAGCAGGATAATATCACCATCAATTCTTTGATGAAATTTATTCAAAAAAAAATGTTTCCAGGGACTCTATAGGCATGTGGCATCCTATAACATTGCAGAGTATTGCCTTCAAAATTATGGCTAAAGCTGTCATGTTGCAGGTGAGAGAATAGCCATGAAGATTGTGCACAAGGAGAACACAGGCTTTGTACAGAGATGCCCTTTGTATCTCCTGTAGTCTGCCCATTTGCATGGGTCAATTTAGCAGTGTCTCTCTTCTAGATGATATAGAGATAGCAAACAATCATCTGCAGATAATCCACGTGTGCAACCTAATCATGATTCAGTGGTTGGCATTAGAGGTTGTTTATTAGTCATTTGTGAGACCTCTGGGGCTGTTGTCAGTTATCATATGACAAACTATGGGCTTGTTTGATCTTGATGAGCCTCCTCCATGGATTTTGGCAGCATGGAAATGTGTTCACAGTGATGCTATTGTCAAATGTCTTTGCATCCCATTTGGTGTGCTCTTACACCAATTTCCATGTCCAATTAGTGTCTAGAGCAGTTGCAACATAAGTTTCTCTTCCAGCACTACTTGACTCTTCCATTTAGTGGCAAGTTAATTGTAGCACATAAGGTTCTCCAGGCTTACTATATCAATTATGCGTCCTGCTGGCTTCCTAGTAGGGCCAAATATTGTGGGACAAAAGGTTTGCCTATGGTTCCCTGGTATGTTTGTATTATGCCCAAGGATGGGGGAGATCTTGGATTGGCTAACGTGACAAGTCAGGGGAGTATTCTAGCAGCAAAGTGGGTGATTTGATGTTCAGAGCCCTGTGATACTACATCAACTCCTCATAGTTTTCAAATAGTTGGATCTTTCATTTTCAAAAGTATTTGACCAACCCAAAAAGTAGCTAGTTTGGTAAGGTATTAAATAGCAAGCAATGTAGCAAGGTGGGAGTTGGCAAGACAGATGGTTTAAAACTCAAAGGTGCAAGGTACTTATATCATTGATCTTCATTGCTTTCAAGCACAACGATTTAAGTAAGAAAAATTTTTGTAAACAGATTTATGGGATGTCATCACTCATCCTTAGAAAACTGGCATTACTTTGACCATAAGCATGGGCTTTCTTATAATCAACACATTATTACACACCATCACGATAAGGGGCGCTATATTAAAATGTACTAGATATTAAGAATGGCAGCTAAAATTGCACCTTAGAAATTTAATCCCTCTTATTGCTTAAGATCAAGGGTTATGGTGGATCTAAGATGGTGTATATTTCATTAACTGGTCAAAATTTCCAACTTAACAATATATTAAAAGCTGGTGTGACATCAGCATTACTCATTCACTCATGATAATCTGGCCCAAAATGTGCTGTGGAATGCACCTCTTAGCAAAAATCACATTATAAATGGCGAGAGAGTCATAAATCACCATAGCCATCACCCTAAGAATATTTTATGTTTTCTTAAGGAAATTGAAAATCATCACAATAAACAAGTCTGTTCGCTATATAAAAGCAGCCCCTCATAAACCCCCTACACAAACACCCTGCAAAAATATTATTTTTCATGAAAAAATCTAAATTGTTTATAATAAACAAGGATGTGCCCCACATAAAAGGAGCCCCCGGCAGCCAATTATCTCTTTGCATCACGGCCCTCACAAAGAGGTAAGAAGAGATGAAGATGGTCCATTCAGATACGGAAAGGGATCACATTAAACTGCAGCTGTCTGACATGTATTCAATGTTAAATATACAATATAATAGTGAGTAAGCTCATTGTCAGTTCCATAAATTTTATTTTGATTTCCATGGCAGCTGATATCTCAAGAGGAATAACATAACTTGGCATTGCTATTTGGATCATCCCCTTCATTTTCCCATCCTTTAATGACAGTTAAAACTTTAGTTTGTGAAACTAAATTGTTCTAGATGGCAATCACACAAGTTTCCTTAATCATGCTAATTCACCCTTAATGCACAGTGAACCAGAAAAGCTAAGAATTCAGCTAAGATTCATTCCTTATCTTCCGATGATAAAATAGTCAACGCAGTGGAGTTAATGTATTGGAACTAATATAACAAGAATAGGATGTATATGGAAATATGTACGTATTGGCCTTTGCTATATGGAAATTCTCCAGCTGTACAAAATATGGTATATTTTCCATACAGTATGGACACAGCACAGTCGACCTATTTTTGACCATCTTATAAGCACCAAAAAAGAGGCCCACAAACCTCACAAATATTAATAAAAATTGAAAGACCTATAAATATAATCTACATTGGAAAATTTCAAGGAATGAATTATTTTCTGGCTTATTGCACCTTATGAGGCTGAAATTCTTCTAAAATACATAACAAAATGTATATTTTTTCATATACAAAATGTAGATGTATAATTCCATATCGAAGCCATACTGGAATTTTTTCTGTACTGAATCATATTTGTAATCTAATCTTACTACTGTGATTGCAACAAGTGAAAACTTCCATCGAGCTGTGGTCTAGTTGTAGGTTGAAGCATTTGCCATGATGTTCATGACCCAGGATGGCACGTGTTCAAAAACCTGACAAGCATGCATCCCATGAAAATGAAGTTGGCTAGGTCTTCCCAAAGTGTGAGACCATGTTAACACTATTCAATAAACAATGGTTCCAGGTTCATGCAGAGGTGCTATTAATGGCGGTTCCCGTGACAATATGGTCTTGATTGGCTATAGCCGAAAAGACACCCCGAAGATACTGCTTTGTAGCCAAAGTTGTCATGTTGTGAAGCTGATATTATAAGAAGTTACACACTGTCCATTCAAAAGGTGTTGACCTACCCCAGAAAAGCCGAAAGAAAAAATGTAAAACAATGAGTTGGCAAAAACCCTGGCAAAACTCTTCTGAATCCCACACTTAGACGATGAGAATTGCACGACTCCGAGCCCCGTGAAACCCCAAAATTAAAAACAAAACATAAAACCCTGTAATTAGAAACCCAAAACCCTATAATTAAAGCGGACATGAGATCGAGAACAAAAGTCCCACAGCAAAAGATATCCGCCGTAGTAACTTGCACTAAAAACAAAAGACACCATATGCCCTATTCTGAAAGACAGCTTCCTATGCGCTTCTAACCCTAACCCATGAACCCTTAACCATGATTTCAAACATAAGCAATCCAAACATAATGGCGTGCCGACATAATATGAAAAATCAAAAGCTCCCAGCCACTCAAATTTACACAGTTCACCTAAGAGGACGGCCATATGGTTTCCGATGAGAATATTGCCAAGACAAATAGCTTAAAGTCGGAACGAGATAAATTTAGAGGAGAAAATAAACTTACAGGATCATTGTCCACCTTCCGGGCGGGCCTCATGGTATCTTCTGCAATCAATTGGCGCAGCATCAATGGCTGCCTGTGCCTTAAGGTCCCTATCTTGCCAAATATATGTTAACCCTCAACTTATTTTCAGAGGTCCTCGACTTGGTCTGCCTCTGATTCTCCTCTCTGCTTCTTCAACTGTGAATCACCATAGAAACCCCGGTCTCAATCTCAAAAGGAAAGCGAAACAATGGTTTCTACTATTGTTGCTCAGAATTGCAAGCTTGCTAGCATGCAAATATGAAAATTCATAACATGGGCGATCTTAATATATATCCAAGCGGAAGCCCAAGAGGCGGACACAAACTTTTTCACTCATGCTTAAGAAGAGAGCTCGAAACACCCATCTCCTTACCATTTCCACGCCCTTCTTTCAGCTTTTCTATAGAAAACTTCAAATTTATCGAGCCACGGCAATTTTAATGGGATGGACCTCGCCTCCGCCTTCCCATTAAACACCCCACCCCAAACATTTGCTCCATGCCATAAAACCCCTGCGGTCCTATGGGGAGAGAGCTTTGATTTTTTAATTTAATCGTGTAGGTTTTTCATGACCTTTTTTCCTCTCCTTTAATAAAACTCTTCCTTTCACTCCAAGTAATGCACATAAATACGTACATAACATATAATATAATATAACATAAAATAAAATAAAAAATAATAATAATAAACAAATGATGTTTGCATGAATAACTATTTTTAATTAAATTAAAATTACGGTTAGTTTCGGGTCAAAAATATCATTTAAATTAAAATTATTTTTTGGAAATATTTTTTTAAATCCATAGAGATTGTAGTTTGGTAAATTTTTATAAATAAAGCATTTAAATTATTATGTAAAAGGTTTTGTTTTTAACTAAAAATAAGGAATTTTTATTGTTAATTTAATATTTAAAGCAACAGGAAAATCAAATCAATCTGTATTACTGAATGCGCATATTATAACGATATCCATCAAAAATTCAAGTATGTAGCGCACCTGGAAGAAATGATATTGTGCAGAAGTATCGGCCTAACAACAGTGCGGGCTCACGATTTCCAGCTCCGTTCTTCGTTCGTGAGATTGTCGAACCAGGCTCCTCTATTGCTACACTGTGTGAGATTGATCCAAGCTGTGGGTAGTTGATGTCGGTAGGTTGATCCATGAAGGCTGCCGAGAAAACAGCAGAACAGTTGATCGTGCATGAAAATCATTTAATAAAAGGTACCAAACAGAACCGCAAAGCGCGTGGAGTAAGTAACAGGAAGGAAGACGGTGCGTGGAGTAAGTAACGGGAAGGAAGGCGGTGTTATTGTGTAGAAGTCATACCAGAAGTTGAAAAGCCAGTTGGATGTCGAATATGGCCCACGCGGAAGTGAAAGCCATCGCCACGATGACTTTCAACCATTTCTTCTGTTTGCCTGGCGACCGTGCATACCGCACATACTTCTAACGGTTGTTTCCTTCATCTTTCCTCGACGACGAGGTGTTATGCCACCCAACGCCGGCTGTCAGCACGAGGACGAAGGGGACCCGACGCCATGTGTCAGCGGGAGAACGAAAAGGACAACGAAGGTCCCTTTCAAAGGAAAGGCCTATCAGCCTAAATATAACATAAAATAAAATCCATAGAGATTGTAGTTTGGTAAATTTTTATAAATAAAGCATTTAAATTATTATGTAAAAGGTTTTTTTTTTTTACTAAAAATAAGGAATTTTTATTGTTAATTTAATATTTGTTTTAAGTTCATATTTAAAATTTGATTATTATTATTATTTTATTATATTAATATGAAAAAGCGTTATAATAATAAGCACAAGTAAGAGGTTTTGGTTAAAAAAACATAAAATAAAATAAAAAAATAATAATAATAAACAAATGTTTGCATGAATAACTATTTTTAATTAAATTAATATTACGGTTGGTTTCGGGTCAAAAATATCATTTAAATTAAAATTATTTATTGGAAATATCTTTTTAAATCCATAGAGATTGTAGTTTGGTAAATTTTTATAAATAAAGCATTTAAATTATTATGTAAAAGGTTTTTTTTTACTAAAAATAAGGAATTTTTATTGTTAATTTAATATTTGTTTTAAGTTCATATTTAAAATTTGATTATTATTATTATTATATTATATTAATATGAAAAAGCGTATAATAATAAGCACAAGTAAGAGGGTTTTGGTTAAAAGAAATAAGTTTAATATTATCAAATAATGAGGAGTTCAATAATAAGTGTTAGATCATCATGATCTTTATGGATAGTTATCATCTATTAACAACAAGATCAGTGATTGTAAGTTCTCAGTCATTATCGAGATGTCATGGTGGCCATTCAATGTTATAAATGGCACGCTCAAATATGGGTAGCTTGGCATTGTGTCATTTGGGTGTAGGGGCTAACTATGTTAGCATTCCCTCCACTCCTTCACTGCATAATAGTGTGGCAATTTGCACTAAAAGCCCAGGATGTGTGGTGCAAAGGATAACTCCAAACTCTAGAGAATTCAAAGTTATAAGCCATGAGAATGCACAAATTTAGTTATGTTATTTGATTACATACAATTCAAAAACAAAGATATATCATACAATACTTATAATAATCATCAAAATGGGAAAAATACATGGTAAGATAACGAGTGAGGATGGAGAGATTGAGAAAGCTTGTATGTCAAAGGTTTTGAGTACATTTGCAATGTATAATGGTGTTCATTGAGCTAATTAAAGATAGAAGAGAACAAACAAGATGTATGCACAAATTGGTAATTGGATTTATCTTGGGCAGTTGGGAGGAATGATTGTTGTCCTCACGATCATGGCTCAATTCCTGCAAGTGACATGGTGAGATTTGTTACAATGGTTGTGAGCCTTGTTGTTAAGTCTAAATATACCCTTAAGGATCGAAACATGTATATTCCTCCTATGGAATATACAAATATTTCTCATGAAAAAAAAAAAAAAAAAAAAAAAAATCATTGTATGTACAAATATTTATATAAATATGTAAGACGTAATTATAAAGATAGTTGGGCCTCCATAATTGTTTTGTGCAATGGTTGGCATTTGATCAAAATTAGATCACTATATAATTTTTCATCCATCTCAATGCTTTCATAGTGGAAAATTTGAAGGAATCAACTTACATGAGCAGTTTTATCAATGAGAGGTCTAAAACCTTCAAGGGCTAGTTTGATGTCTTAAATTACTTTTTTTTAGGGTAGTTTTTTTCTTCTCAATTGTTGGGCCTTGTGACACTAGTCTACACTTAGACACCTTTCCAATAATGCAAGAAAGATGCAAATTAGAGTTTGGATGCAAAAGTTATACCTCCCAAAAGTTGACCTATCATGAATGACCACCATAATTCAAGAGGATGCCACATGAACCCTTGTTATTCATGGAAAATGGGATAGCCACGTGAAGACTATGAAGAAGACTCTAGAAGGGTCAAATTGTAACTTTCCAGACCTAGACAGTATGAAACCATTCTTCACCCACCATGGCCACATGGAGAGTAGGTTGCTTGCTTGGCTGATGAATAGCCTTGGAGGAGGAGAGTTGAGCATCTTAGAGGAGGACGTTGAGCACTAGACGACATGAGGATGCTTGGTTGCTTGCATGGAGGGTGGGACTTGACTTGAGCACGTCTAGGTTGATGAGTGATCACATAGGTGGGGTGGACCGAGAGGTACACATAGCTTATGAGATAGTTTTGGAACTTTGCCATTTGATAATGGATGGATGAATGGATGGTAGTATGACAGCGACCAATTCTGCTTGCTGGCTACCGCACTCATTATGTATCTAAGTAATGGTTGGTGCAGATCGACCAAGATGCCCTGCATGCATTACGCGTTCTCTCTGCTTTCACCTATCTATCCCCTATCCCCAAGAATTGAGTGATAATTTCTTTCATTGCATAAGCCATTTCATTCAATGGCCTCCAGAGCAGAGTCGGACTATGGGAATAGTCAGTCGGGAAGAAGTACGCATAGTCCTAGGCGGGCGCGGTGAAAGTAAGTCAATGGATGGGAAAACTGGAAACCATGAATGGGAAAAACTGGGTGACTCCAATTCCCTTAGTTAACAATCCCTAGAGGTTTTCACAACAAGGGGTAAATATGAATAAAGCGGGAGAGAGGATCGAAGCAATCGGACGACCAAGAGAGTTATCGACGAAGCAACAGGACGAGTTGCGGTAGCACTTTTATGAACGAGAAGCAGCAGGTCGGGAGGAATAAATATTTCTATTCGAGTGGGGAAAAATCGATCTATTTGTAGGTGACAGAAAAAGGGCAATTGAAGGTAAAGGTGGAGGATGGATAGGAATAAGAAATTAATAGCCTTTTTATTCATTTATTAATGAAGTTAATAATGGGCTGAAAATTATTTATAGCTAGCTAGAATGGGAATAGATATCTAATTTCCGCCTTGACTGTGATAAGGATAAGGAAGTCTGTGAATAAAGCTAATTTATATTTTATGTATTGTCTATGAGCAAGTTACTTCGATTAGATTCGTAGCAGAGTGCCCTCCAGCCTGCTTAGCAAGCACTCTTAAATCACCTCTTCCCTTCCTTTACCTGGCAAAGATGGACAACACAAATCATCCATCTATTACCATAGATCAAGCCCGCCCGCATCTCCAGTCCGATCGAGGCAGGGTGGGCTGCTACTCAGTCAAAGAGGGAAGGAAGGAATCAAACTTTACTTATTATATCCTTTTATCAAGAAGTTGTTCCCAATTAATCCCGATCACCTTCTGATCATACTCCAAAAAGTGATATACATCTTCATCAGTTTCTCCATTCATACTTACGAGATGTACCAAACTTTGATCAAGAGTGGACATTTAGTAAAAGTACAAGAAATCACTTTGAACCTGTACGCACGTGTGGATAGTCGTACAATAAGGGATAAAACCCTATTGGAAAGTGTAGCTACTAGTTCGAGAAGCTCCAAACTAGTGATTGAAACAACTAAGCTTCCCTAATACCAAGAGGAAAGGACTCACTACCGCCCGGAGTAATTACTTAGTTCACTCACCCCTGCTCCGCTCAGTCTTGAACAACCTAAGAAAATTGAGGTTACAGATTGGAGCTTCACTACAAATTCTCTAATAAACTCCGAAATAATATTCATTTGATTTCTACCCTAAACATACCATTGGTTTTTGGTAGTTTCGCTAAAAATGTACGTATAAACTATTGATCAATTTGAAACGTCACGTGAGCCATTCTTCCTCTCCTATTGGTTGAGCCATCCTTCCTCTCCCCTCTTCTTTATAGTCGAGCCTGCTTGCACACCTCTCCTTAGCAGTAGTCCAATGTGCTAATGCTAACTTGCTCTCCCTTATGGCCGAGTATTTCGTTCCTTGCGGTGGGTTCTAATTGATGGATCATCAGGCAAAGGTTCCTCCAGATTGACTTACAAACTCAATAACGCATAATAGCGTAAGTAATACAGAGAGGTACTACTTTTCTTGATATCGGCCGAAATCGAACTGGTCTTGTTGAAGTTGCCCCTGCTCCCCGTTATCATATCATCTTCCTCATTATAGTCGTATCTCAGTTAATAGAAAATTGTTGTAATAATAAGAAGCTAAACAAACAACCATAATAGCTTAAACCTTGGAAGCCTAGGAAGCCCCTTAATGCACTCTCGTTCTGTCCGCTATAAATCTTCCCGCCTCCTTCGGGGGCGTTTGATAAAATTATTTAGGGCCCTACTTTGCGTAAGCTTTTACACAGGATTGCCTTCCCCTGATATATATATATATATATTATATTATATTATATATATATTATATAATAGTATAATCCTCTCTTTGGATCCAAGCGCATAACGTTCACCATCCTTTTATCCCTTGTAGGGAGAAGCTCTCCTCTTGTACTTCGGGGAAGACTTTAACCAATTTGAGAAGAAGCGTCCCCTTTTTGGGGGGGGGAGGGAATTATTAACCCAATGTGAAAACATATGCCATTACTTTCAGGTGACCCTACTTCCCTAATGATGTACTCCCCTATAGAGAATAGGGTCTGACATCTCATATTAACAAGTTCTTTTTCTTAAAAACCTGCTTGTATAGGACCTATAATAAGGTGGAAGAACCCGATCGCTGAAGTATTCTTACTGATTGGATAGGAGTGCCCTGAAATGATCTCCCTCAAAGGTGGCTATGAGCCGTTTATCCAAGAATAACTCATATTTTTACCCTCCTTCCTCGAGCACCAAATGAGCCAATGGTGTCCCTAGTTCCTGTGATCTATCCAGTTTTGTTCCTCTTAATATAGCGGGGTATGGCTCTTCCATAGGAATAGGTTCTTCATAGCGGGGTCTTTGGGTTCCTCCCATTCCTCCTCCCTAGGGTCCCATTATTCCAGAGTAGCAAGTTCCTCAGGTTCCTCGCACTCCTCCTGATTTGAATATGACATTTGATTGGGAGAGTTGTTGATGTTCTTCTATTTTTAGGTCTTTCGGTAATATTTCCTAGAAAATGAAAGAACGCTCTAAAGTATCTATTTCTCTTTTTGTGAAAGTTATGTCCAAGTTATGATCCGTTAATATAGAGAGCACTACACCATTCCACGAAAGAATTATGTATGTTTCATCTATTCTTAAGTCTTTTTGTAGAATGTTAATTGGGTATTCCATTGAGGTGCCTGTCGGGGGGTTAGTTAAGGCAGCTGCTTTTGAAGTAAGTTCTGTGTGCCAAGTTGTTGTGAACAAAGGAAAGAAGAATTCCCTTTTTTAAGAATCTTTGAAAGGTACTATGAGTAAATATGCCCAAAGCCACTCGACCTTCGCTTCTGGCGGATGGAGAGGAGATCCCTTTGGTTAGTGTAGTCCCCCCTTAGATATGAATATATACATACATATATACATACCTCAAAGAAATTCCCAAGTATTCTATTTCTTAAAGGAGTATTCAGCCCTTTCTCCGAATATTTCATTGGGGTCTGCCAGAAGTGAAAGCTTTTCATTAAGGCTGCGTGCGATCTCTCAAAGCTCACATGGGAACTCCATAACGATTGATTTCCCCCGCGCTTCCAATGGTCGTCCGATCTGCCTATATCCCCTATTTCTATGGCAGGCAACTCCTTTCAAGCAGGCTGACTATAGTCGTAGGAAGGCAGGCTGGTAATTAAATACAGTGTGAAGAAATAACACATAAGTCTCCTAAAATCCCAAAGGATATATTTCTTATGGGGTGGGTGGAGAATCATTTCAATTCTTTATATAAGTTGTTGTGCGTTGCCAAAAACATAGATATGAAAATCAGGCGAGCTTCTTCTTTCTTGCGTTCTTGTTTTGAGTGCCTTCCCACCCCCAACCCCTCAAGGGGAGTCAAAGAGTTGCGTTCTCTCATCCCAACAGAGCAGAGCATAAATCCATATCGCGTTCATTAAGCCCTATTTTGGCTACTTCACGTCTATTTGCCCATTTCTAATATTTAAGACCCTCGTCCGAAAACTCGTGCTTCTGACGTGCATCCGTACGTGAATTCTTATCTTTATACGCCGATGATGGTTATGGGACCCCTTCTGGTTGGTTCTAAGAATTATATGAAATAGATTGACAAGCAACCTTTTTCTCTTATATAGTCGATTTAAGATCTGTTGAATGGAACATTCTGCCTTCAAATAAGAATGTCAGTTAGTTGATCACGACCCTGGATCCAAACAGTTCTTGCTCCCATCCAGCCCCTCGAGACATGGGGAAGAGCTGAATGATAGTTGAGACTCCAATGGATGGGAATCGGGGGTTTGAGGTAGGAAGTGCCACATCTCGGTGACATTATTGCCTCTATCGGGTGGTTCAGAAGAAGAGAACCATGGATGAGAGATTTGATTCTATCTAGTTAATGTAGTAGGAGCACTTGTTCCACCCTCTTTTCCCGATCAAGGTACTTATGCCTGCGAATTGAACAACCTACTAATGATTGGTTGTTGGAGTTGCCGAATAGTAGGGACCCTTAGGATCTAGGGCCCAACTGCTACGTAAATTAATGTTCTGGGCATCTATCCCAGCTCCAATCGAACCGGATGTGGCCAGAGTGCTCACGTCTGAGGCTGTTGCTTCCATCTATCTATCCTATAAGAACCACCTTCTATCCCGTCATCCATCTAGAACCAATCGATCTCATTAGTGGGTAATTTCTCCTCGATGCAATAGTAGACACAGATCGATTAGCCAGTCAAGTGGTGCGAGTAGTACGGAACGAGTCCCAAATGCGAGTGGAGTCTACGGAATAAGGGTCAGAAGTTGCAAGTGGAGGCCGATGGAGCTCGCCCCCACATGCTTCTTTTCTGTTATGAGCTTCCTTATTAGACGATATATAAGGTCATACTTCTGGATTGATTTCTTTAAGGATTTACAATACCTCCCTTGTTGCTTGCTTAGAGCTGAGCCTTGGTACCGGATATCATAACCACTCTAATTCAATAGCTTAGTAGGCTCCCTCTCTATCTTGCTTGCTTGTCTTTATTGCTAGCCTAACATTCTTTATTGCTAACTTAAACTCCCTTTCTTTGAAGTTATAGCTTCTTATACCGCTTTTTAGCGGATGAAGGATCTTGTTAAATCACTATAAGGATTCCCTCACAAAGAGATCAGAGATCAATACACGATATTCTTGATGTGGTTGAAACCCTCAAAGAGGGAAACAGTCCAGGGCCTGAGCCAATGCGGCCACTTTAGGCAATTTATTAATACCGAGGAGAGAACGAACCGTCGAATCACTTCATGTCTAGAACATATCGTGACTGTCGGATTGTAAGTTACAAAAGTACATAGTAAAGAAGCACACTTTACCTAACTCTATACTAGACCAAGTTATACTTAATTATTTCCTATGTGTTGAAATATCCTAACATCCCCCCTTAAGAACAACTTGGAATAGGATTGAAGGATGTACAAATATGACACAATAAGAGAAGGAAGGAGGCATTAGAGCCTATCCTCCCTTAGTGACAACTTCCTGAACTCCAACCATAAATCGAAGTTTAGTAAACTTTGCCTCTGTGAGAACCTTTGTAAAGATGTCTGCAACTTGATTATTGGTTGAACAACATTGCACTTCAATAACATGGTCATGAATGAGGTTTCTGATGAAGTGCATCTGTAGTTTAATTTGTTTGTTGCGCTTATGTTGGACTAGATCTTTGCATAGTTGAATGGCACTTTGATTATCACACCAAAGTGTAGTCGGATGTTGCTGCTGAAATCCAAACTCTGACAGGATCTGACGAAGCCACAAGGCTTCCTTACAAGCTTCTACGATGCCACGATACTCTGCTTCCGTTGAAGAAAGAGAAATGGCACTTTGTTTCTTGCAAGCCCATGTAATAGGTCCAGAACCAAGAGTGAACACATAACCTGCAGTAGACTTCCGATCATCAGGGTCACCAATCCAATCGGAATTAGTGAAACCAACCAATAGAGGAGATGCTTCTGCACTGTAATTAGTCCCAAACTGAATTGTACCTTGAACATAACGAAGTATTCTTTTAGCTGCTTTCCAATGACTTTCATGTGGGTTTTGCATAAACCGGGCAATAAGGCCAACAACAAAGGAAAGTTCAGGACGGGTATGGGCCAGATACAAAAGTTTTACTACAAGCTGACGGTATAAGATAGCATCAACTTTAGGGAAAGTACAAGTGACTGAAAGTTTGGCTCTAGACTAAAAGGGAGAAGGGGTTGGCTTACAATGTTCAATGTGAAAATGGCATAGAAGATCACAAGCATACTTGGACTCGAAAAGGGAAATACCTTCCTTAGATTGCAAGACTTGAAGACCAAGAAAATAATGCAAATGTCTTAAGTCTGTCATTTCAAACTGCTTTCTAAGGCTAGAGTTAACATGGTTTATAAGGTTGGAATCACTACCAGTAAGGATAAGATCATCAACATAAAGAACAAGAATGGTAAGAGACTTACCCACTTTCTTGGTATAGGCAGTATTGTCGGAGTGACACCTAGAGAAGCCAGTATCTAAAAGAAAGCTATCCATTTTGGCATACCAAGCTCGAGGGGCTTGCTTGAGACCATAAAGGGATTTCTTAAGCTGACATACAAGGCTGGATTCTCTGTGTATAAAGCCAGGAGGTTGTTCCATATAGATTGCTTAATGCAAGTCCCCATGCAAGAAGGCAGATTTAACATCCACCTGATGGACTTCCAATTTGAAAGAGGCAACAAAGGAAAGAACAAGGCATATAGAGTTCATTTTGGCAACAAGGGAGAAGGTTTCATTATAGTCAATGCCTTCAACTTGTGAAAAACCATTAGCAACAAGACGAGCTTTATGTTTATCAACTTTTCCATCTGGCCCAAACTTGGTTTTGTAAACCCATTTGCATCTAACAATTTTTCGTCCCTTTCAAAGAGAAACAAGATCCCATGTATCATTTGCCAATAATGAATGATATTGTTCATTCATAGCTGTGTCCCAATCTAGATGGCCTGAAGCTTCTGCAAAGTTGTCAGGATCATAATCCGATGAAGTTTGAGCCAGTAAAGAAGAGGCTCTATCGAAATGAGAACATGTACGTCACTGATCTGTCGGATCACCTGCAAGAGCCCTTGTTGCATCTCGAGTAGTACGAACCCATTTTGGACGCTGAGTAGCTGAAGGAGGATCTTGAGAAGGTGGTGGAGGATTGTCATCCTCACTGTCATCATCTAAAGAAGAAATATTTTTAGAAGTAGAAGGGATAGAGAGAGGTGGCACATCCGCCGAACTAGGCTTGTAGGCCGATATATTTTCAACAAACTTTAGATCTCTTCTAATGTAACATTTTTGGACTTAAGTGGAATAAGTCTATATCCTTTGACATCTTTAGAATATCCAACAAAAATACATTTTTCACTCTTAGATTTTAAAGCTTTATGTTTCTCATCTAGAATATGGGCCCATGCTTCACTTCCAAAAACACGAAAGTGACTTACATCTGGTTTAATTGAGCTCCATGCCTCTTCTGGAGTGATATTCTTGAAAACCTTAGCAGGAGTGCGATTTACTATGTAATTTGCGCAGTTAATTGCTTCTGCCCAAAAATTAAGACTATGTCCTTTAGATTGAAGCATATAATTAGCCATTTCTTTTAAGGTGTGATCTTCCTTTCAGCTACACCATTTTGTTGTGGAGTATATGGAACAGTGTGTTGCATTTGAATTCCATGCTTAGTGAAAATGTTGATGAATTTGTTGTTAACATATTCTCCGCCATTATCAGATCTTAGCTTAAGAATTTGATGTCCAAATTGTTTCTCGACAAAGGCATTAAAGGCCAAGAACATGTAAAATACTTCACTCTTGAGTTTTAAGAAATATACCCAAGTGCGTTTGGAGAAATTATCAATGAAAGTTAAGAAATACTTGTAGCCAGAGAATGAAACAACCGGAATTGGATCACATAAATCACTATGCACAAACTGTCAAGGGGCTGAGGTGTGCCAAGAGGCACGTGTTTCAAAACTATCCTGATGATGTTTTCCGATTACACATCCGGAACAAACACCATCTCTGCAAGATACCATAGGAAGACTTGTCACCATATTTTATTTACATAGATTTTGATGCGAGCGATAGTTTAGTGACCAAATCACTGATGCCAAAGTTTGCTCACTTCATCATTATGAGCAACAAATACTGAGGGAAGAGTTGATGACCCAAAGTTGTTAAACTTATACAACCTTGTAAAATCATCAGCAATGCCAGTAGCTAAAATTTGTCTCGGATCTTGTAGGTCCTTAGTTACAACATCATGAGGTGAGAATTTAAAGATTATACCTTCACTTGAATGAGTTATCTGATATACAGATAGAAGGTTGCAGGATAAGGTTGCAACACATAATACATCATTTAATTGTCCATTGTCTAGATGAATAGTTCAAGTCCATACAACACTACGAGATCTATCATCACCAACATATATATTTTTTTGTGTTACAATCATTTAAAGAAGAAAACATGGCTTTGTTTTTGGCCATGTGATAAGAAGCTCCAGAATCAATGAGCCACTCATGAGAATGACAAGAAGAAGATACATTTAGTGCATAACCAGACCGAGATGCTTGACAAGCACATGCAGAAAGTGCAATTTCTGAAGATGAAGTTGAAGTTGAAGAGTGCTCCAAATGGATGTTATGCTTCTTCATTGCTTCTTTCAAGGCTTCCATTTTCTTAAAGCATTTGGATTCTAAGTGGCCATCTCGATTACAAAAGTTGCAATGTCTATCAGTCTTCTTCCCTTCGTTTTTATTAGCCTTATCATTTTGTTGAATTGATTTTTCATTTTGACACTGAAATTCCACAGGACCCTTGTTTAGTTTAGGACCATTATTTTTAGGATACTGCTTCTTAGGATTCTTTGAATTTGGTTGGTGGCTAAGGATTTCTTAGAAGAGTTTCCAAGATTAAGAAGATCAAGATGTAAGATTTTTTCTTGTTCTCTTATTAAAAAATCACAAAAGGCATCAAAAGAGGGGGATTTGTAGACTTGTCCTTGAGAAATAAATGCTTCTCTAGTAGAATGGAAGGTGGAAATAGACATAGAGTAGGTTGGTCCCAACTTAGTAAGAATGGAATAGATAAGGCGACCATCTTCTTTCTTAACCTTAATGCCTTCCATGAGAAGTCTAAAGGTCTTGAACTTGGACAAAAAATCTTCAATGGAAGAAAAATTATTGGGGTCGAATGTAAGCAACTCATTTTCGAGTTGATGGGCTTTAATTTCATTTTAATTCCAAAAACTTTCATTGCTTCATTAAGGGTATCAAGTTATGCAATATGGAATCTAAGGTCTGGAGAAATAGACATTCCTATCAACCCACGTGGTTGATCTTGCCTATTTTCCCATTTGGCTGCCTTATCTTCATCTTTAGGTTGAGTTTCTTGGCCTGAGGCTATTCTGTAAAGACCTTTACTCCTAAGTAAATCCACAATGTAGGACCACCATTGGAAGTAGTTGATGATGTTAAGAATAACTTGGCATGGACTTTCCATTTTAACAAAAACTGAAGCTATAGATGTTGAGACTAAGTGTTCCAATGGAAAGATCTCGAAAAATTAGGCCAAGTAAAAAAAAAAGGCTTCTGGATGAAGAAGTGATGGCTTTTTGAAGAAAAGTTGTTGAAGATGTTGACAAAGTGTGTGAATGTGTGGAAGTGAATGATAATGTTAGATTTTAAAAAAAATCCCCTCCCTTTCCAAACTTAATCTAATTAGCTCACTTTAAAAAAATATTTTATGTGACCCACTTTTATAAACAAGTGAAAGTCACTTTTACAATGGTACTTTATGAGCTACCCACTAAATTGTAACTTAAATAAAAGATAAAGAGACTTGAGAATTATAAGTGACTCACTTTTTATAATGGGTGAGAACACTTTTACATAAAGTAACTTTAAAACATAAGTTACATGTGCTTTTTGAAAAAGTAACTCCACAAAAGGAAAGACTTGAATTCAATACTTCTATTCTCTTAAAGTAACTTTGGACCAAGTGAGCTAGTTTAAAAGGTTAGTAATTTTTGGAAAAGAGGAACGGTTTTTTTTTTTTAGTCACTGAAGCTTTGGGTTGCGTGGTTATTTGAAAAAACCGTTTTTTCCTACAAAACAAAAAACCACACAACCCAACACAGACATACAAAAAAAACCAAATCTTATGGCGTGAAGTTAGCTTTCGTCGGAAACTAAATATTTTCCTCATTGTTTCTGATTTTCCAAGATCACATTAAGGCGTGGCGGAAAAGAGCATACTCATGAGAAAAATCCTTACTTTCTCTTTTTGATAGTGTGGAAAAATACAAACCAGGTTCGTGGCTAAGGGGTATGCTCAGAAGGAAGGAATAGACTATCAAGAGACCTATTGTCGCACAGAGTGTCTAGGCACCGCGACAAAGTTCAGACCGGGGGCTGTCACCCTGATCCCCGATATTTCCGTTTCAGTTGTCTCCTTAGGCTAAGGGGGGTAGACCCTATGGGATAAAGGAAGACCAACTGAGAATCAACTGACTTGGGAGACACAGCGGGGGAAACAAGCAATTGATCGATATTTAAAATTTGGTTAAACCTTTAAATGCCTAAGACCAATGCCTTCACTAGATGAAGTGAAAGTTGAGTAATTGGTTTGCTGCTGCTACTTAGGAAATAAAAATGCGAACAAACCTTTTAATAATTGCTTGAAAATACTTACTGAAATGTCTAGCATACGATGAGCATTAATACAATCAAGCAATAACGATAAGTTTCAATGACTTAGCGAAGCTCCAACGATTAAATTTTCAAAAGATTGAATACTTTGAATAACCACGAAATTTTAAAAGCTAAGCACCTAGAATTTAAAATGATTATGCTTCAAATTCCAAACGTAGGAAAATTTACCGTTTTCCAAGATTTAAACTCCAGATAAAAATTTATGCACATTTAACTATAGTAAAATGATAAAACATTGATACCATAAAAATCTTTTCCTTCAAATTCTAGCCTTAGCACAAAAGGCTTCAATTTTTTAAAGGACCTACGAATTTAGCCTTTGGAAAATTTAAAATTACTTAGGACCTAGGACTTATGAGGAGATAAATTATTTTTATAACCCTCAAGACATTTTACATCATGATTTTTATTTTTTTACATCTCAAGGGGGAAAACTCATTTGACATAGACCCTCATAGATTACCCAGTTCTGTGACACAAATATAATCTAGCAGATCAAGCAATTTGTAATAAAATAACCTAACCAAGTAGTTAGGATTAGGTTGAATTAAGTTGTGCAGGAAAATTTTGATTTTGAGACCATCGGGCGTTCGGGGAAGTTTTCAGTTGGACCAACCAACTCCCGAATAGCATTTTTTGAAGAGCCCAGCTGGTTTTGATCCCGGGCTTATCATTAGAACTTCTATTGTGGATGCATGAAGGGTTTTCTGAAGCACCTCATCTTATATTTAAAATTTTAAAAAGATATGTGGGGCATAATGATAGATCTGGCTACTTAGAGCCTTTAACTTGTGAATACTGTAATTATTTAGTTGTTTTTTTTTGGGTTTTTGGTTTCATCATTGTATATTTTGTTTTGGGTGTTTTGTTTTTGTTTTTGTCATTATAGGTTGCAGATCTGAAGGTGGGGTTCAATCTTGAAGCCAGATCTAGGCTCTGGAGGGTAAAATCTAGCCTCAGCGTCATTTTAGCAGGGATATTCTTCAAAGGATTTTTTTTTAGTTTGAAGGATTTTCAAATTTTCTAAAGAATTCATAAGTTTTGAAAGCGAAATTTTTAGTAGAAGAATCCATCTATTTAAGTAAAAATTTCTGAGAAATCTTCTTGGGCTCATTGGGTTACCATTTACTTTTCTTTTTCTGCATTTTTTCTATTTTGGAAAAATTCGAAATTATACACCCGCATCCCCACACCTAACTGTGGCTTCTTATCAGTTTCGAACCCGCGCATCAGCTTGCTGTACCTGCGGCTTTCCTCACTGATCTCTCATGCTGTGCTATTCCTTTTCTCCCATTCATGCTTCTCCATTTCCATACGCTGCTTGTGGCTGTCATTCCCTGTGCTTTTCTTTTACCTCTGCCCTACTTGCATCATCCTTGCTCTCATCCCTTCCCATGCATATCTTTCTGCCCAAATATTGTCCCATATGCATACTCTTTCCATCGTTGCAAATCACATTTCTCTCTTCGCTTGACCATACTCTTCCATCCATCGATCCCCTTCAAACTTCACGCTGCCATTACTGCGTTACCCTCATCAAGCTCCTAACCTGCAAAGCAAACTCGTGGCACCCTGCATCGAACACCCTCCAACCTGCAAGGAAAATCGATTTCCTCTTCCATACGCCGTTGTTCCTTGTTGCCGCCGTCCAACCTACACATACGCATAAACAGTAAAGCATTTCGATTTTTTTATTTATGTATGCATTAGCTTCAATGATTTTTATTCAAGTTTGATTTTTTTTTTTCAATTTTTTGTGGATTTTCATGTGATAGTGCACTCTCTCATAGTGTATATTTTTTATTTTCATTAGGTGTTAGTTTTAACTAGACTTTTTTATTAATTACCTTTTGATTTTATTTAGCTTAGGTTTTAGTCTTAGAATTAGATTTTTTTTTAGTTTAGTTTAGTTTTATTTCTTTTGGGGTTAAAAAAATAAATTTAAAGATCCAAAAACATTTATAAAAAATATATATAAATTTTTTGAGCAATTTGGATGTGTTTGGTCATTTTAAATTGAAAATCTTGCATTAATTCTTGCTTAGCAAAAGGATTTTCTAAGTTTGTGGATTTAAAGCCCTTTGTGCTAAGGCTAAAATTTGAAGGAAAAGATTTTTATGATATCAATATTTTATCATTTTACTATAGTCAAAGGTGCTTAAATTTTTATCTGGAGTTTAACTATTGGAAAACGATAAATTTTCCTAGGTTTAGAATTCTAGGTGCTTAGCTTTTAAAATTTCGTGGTTACTCAAAGTATTCGACCTTTTGAAAATTTAATTGCTGGAGCTTTGCTAAGTCATTGAAATTGATCGTTATTGCTTGATTGTATTAATGCTCATCGTATGCTAGACATTTCAGTTAGTATTTTAAAGCAATTGTTAAAAGGTTTGTTCACGTTTTTATTTCCTATGCAGCAGCGGCAAATCAATTACTCAATTTTCACTTCATCTAGCGAAGGCACTGGTCTTAGGCATTTAAAGATTTAATCAAATTTTAAATATCGATGAATCGCTTGTTCCCCCCTGTGTCTCCCAAGTCAGCTGATTCCTAGTTGGTCTTCCTTTATCCCATAGGGTCTAGCCCCCTTAGCCTAGGGAGAAGGCTTAAACGGAGAGATCGGGGATCAGGGTGACAGCCCCCGTTTTGAGCGTTGTCGCGGTGCCTAGACACTCTGCGTGACAACAAGACTTTCGCTCCAATAGCCAGGTATACATCTATTAGAACTGTGATATCTCTTGCAACACAGATGGGATGGGAGATTCATCAGTTGGATGTCAAAACGACATTCTTGAACAGGGTGATAGAAGAGGAAGTATACATTGAACAACCATAAGGCTTTGAGACACATGAAAAGAAGTCTCATGTATGCAGATTGAAGAAAGCCTTGTATGGGCTCAAACAAACACCTAGAGCATGGTATGGACGAATTGATGGCTACTTGCAGAAGATGGGGTTCGTCAAGAGCAATGCAGATCCCAGTCTCTACTATCTGGTTGTAGAGAATGAACCTCTAGTACTAGTATTATATGTGTATGATCTCTTCCTGACAGGATCATCCAAGCTCATCAAGGACTGCAAGAAGAATCTAGCCACAGAATTTGACATGAAGTATTTGGGATAGATGCATTATTTCCTGGGGTTGGAAGTTTGGTAGCAGAAGGGTAAAATCTTCCTTGGACAAGAGAGATATGCTACAAAGATCTTGAAGAGATTTAGGATGCAGGACTGTAGGCTGATGGCTACTCCAATGATCACCAACTGGAAGAAAATTGATGCTTCAGAAGGCGGATGTTGATCCCACCTTATACAGGCAACTCATAGGGTCCCTGATGTATCTAGTCAATACAAGACCAGACATTTGTTACACTGTCAACACCCTAAGTCAGTTCATGGTGGAATCGAAGACGGCTCATTAGGTAGCATCCTAACATGTTCTTAGGTATATACAGGGAACAATCGATTATGGACTCTTTTACACTAGAAGTAAGGATATCAGATTGCGTGGATTCACTGATGCAGATTGGGCTGGAAGTTCAATGGATCGGAAAAGTACCTCTGGGTACTATTTCAACATTGGATCGGGGATGACCCCCTAGTGCAGTAGGAAACATAAATCTGTAGCTTTGAGCTCAGTAGAAAACTGCTTATGAACCTATTCAAAAGAAGGATGGAAGCGACCATAATCATGTATGATAATCAGAGTTGCATCAAGCTCTTCGAGAATCCATTATTTCATGATCGGTCAAAGAACATTGATATTCGGTGTCACTTTGTCAGAGACTGTGTCCAACGAGGAGCTGTACAGTTGAGTTATACTCCTACAGGAGAACAAGTGGCAGACATCCTTACCAAGGCCGTTGGAAGAACAAAGTTTGCTTATTTGAGGGAGAAGATGGGGATGATAAAGAATCCATTTCAGTAGTAGAAATGGGTATGGTGTTGCAGTGTAGATGCATTGTTGGGAGGAAGGACCAGCAACAGCACAGATACAGAGGGAGTTGCAGTGCGGATGTAGTGTTGGGAGAAAGGACCAACAACAACACGGATGCAGAGGGAGCTGCAGTACATATGTAGCAGTGGTAGTGGTAGAAGCCATGGGTAGTAGTACATGAGGCAGTAGTGCAGAGGATATTCGGCAGGAAGCCAAGCATCAACACAGATACCGGTGTCGGATAATAAGAGTAATGTTCAGTTGTGGAGCATTACTAGAGCACATTCCTCGCTAAGAGGTAGTGTTGATTTGGGGTAGCATCGGGTGTGCTCTAGCCATGAAAATTGGTGAGGGGCTAAAGCAAATGAGATCTCCAAGACCCAGAAATCGCTTTGGAAAATTCCATCTGGATGAAGAGTTATTAAAATAATTAATATTTTTAATGAGTTCCTAAGTCTAAACTTAGGAAAATAAAAATGTTAATGGTTATAAGTAAAAAAAAGGATGAGACGCTTCTGAGAGACGAAGATCAAGTCTATTTTAATCTTAGCCGTTGATTAGGGACTTAAGCTCGGCCATTTATTCATCAACAAGAAAAGTATAAGAGAAGGCTTGAGGGTAAGTTGGAAATATACTGAGGGATACCAGTGAGTTCGATTTCTGGAGCGGGGCTTGCTGAGAAATTCGAACTAGAAGACTGGATTGCAGCAAGAGGTAGTGAGTACGTAACAGAGAGGCAGGGACAATGTTGGAGGACTAGCATGGAGATCAGAGAGGCAGACGCAGAGCCACTCAGGAAGACAGAGTGGTAGCTGGACTGTGTAGTGACTGGAGGGCCTGCGTGGGTGATGCAGAGAAGCGAAGTGTTGACATAGTGAGGCAGAGTGCTAACGCAGAGAATCTGGGAGTTGCGCAGAGGCTAGTTGGACTGACGCTAAGCCTAGGGGAAGCGCTGGAGGGTTTATCTCTATTGGGTGAGCCAGTTTGGCACCCTAGTTGTACTCAAGAAAAGATGATTAATAAAATCCTCTTCTGCTGCACCGGTTTTCCCGCATTGGATTTTTCCGAGGACAGTTGTCCAAAAATAACTTTGTTGATGTGGTTGATTCTTGTGCATGTATTTGTTTCTGTATAATGGTGTGATATATGCAATAGAATTAATTTTAATATTTATAGAAGGGATTTCGTAAATAACTTATTGGAAAATAAGTAGGTAAAATAAATCAGTTGCTGCTGTAATAGAATTTTCACACATTGTCAAAAAACAACTGTGTAAATGTGTGTGTGTTTATCTCTCTAGTGCAGTATTTAGTTTCCGCATTATTTATTTTGTGTAGGCTGTGTTGAAATTTCTAAGTATTACCCATTAGAAATGTATATGTATTCTTTTCTTTATTTCGCCTACTTGTTTAATTACTAACAAGTTATTTAACCATATAAATACCGAAATAAACACAATACAGTCTCAACCATCTACAGATCAGTAGCTGAAAGAAATGAACAAACACACAACGGACACCGTTATTTTTGGACAATCGTCCCCGGAACAACCCAACTGGGGAAAACTGGTGCAATAGTTCTTATGGTTTTATTATCAAGCGGCTTTTCTTGAATACACTAGATGCCAAACTGGCTGACCCGATAGAGATTAAAAATCTAGCAGTAATACCTCTCTTCGGAAGAAGATATTTTGAAAGTCTGCCCCATGAAACACTCTCCAGCACAATCTGAAGCACTGCGTCAGCCCTCCTAGCCTCTTCGTCAGACTAAAACCCTCTATGTCAGTCCTCTAAGGCTCTGCGCAGCCTCTCTGGCCCTCTGCCGCACTTCTACAGCTTCTGCGTACGTCACGCAGGCCCTTCTAGCCTTTGCGTAGTCACTGCTGGCCTCTGCGTGGCTCCCTCTGGCTCAAAGTCTGCCTCCCTGCCTCTGCGCTGCTCTTTCGACACTATCTCTGCCTCTCTGCTTCATACTAACTGCCCCTCATTGCAATACTTATCACTGGTTCAATTTCTCTGTAATATCCCTTCTTTTTCAGAGGTGGATAATTTTATGGGTATTTTCACTCATTTTTTACCCCAAAGCCAGAGCGATGGTTTGAAGGTTGAGCCCCTAACACATCTTAGTGTCTAGAGTCGATGTATATTACCATATTAGATCACACAAAAAAATTCGTGGAATTTGGCTAGGTCTAAGTGGAATTTTTTAATAATTAAAAATTTCCTGCAAAACGAGATTTTTTAATTATTTTCTAAGTAATGGGGTAAATAAGTGGCCTTAAGAAATGTCTAGGGCGTGTGACTACTCGAAATTCATCCTGAGAGACCCAACGTTATCCTAGGGCCCACTTTGAGGGTCAAAAAATGACTTATAGTCACTCAAAAGTAAAAGAGATCCACGCTGGCCTAGTCAAAGTGTCAACGCAGCCACTCCAACTCCACGCAAATCAGCCAATAGAAGTTCAGTTCAGCTTGTACACAGCAATGATAGGCAGTTTTATGTTCATGATATTACACAACAGATTTTTAAGAGGATATTTACACTAGCAGTCAAGGAGACAGGTCACGTATGGGCAAATTAGGTGCACATTGGCGGTCAAAGATCAACGCTACAGCAAGACATCTGAATGCAGATTGTAAAGATCATTTAAATGCATGAAATCAAGGACATATCTCCACTGAACTGTACACATGTACCAAGTAGACAACATAAGGGAACCCGCAGCAAATGAAGCCAACCTATACGCACAGTTAACAGCAGTCAATACACAACACCTAAGGACAACATTGGAATTTGGTTTGCAAGGTGTCATTCCCTTGGATTTTTATTGAGGATTCAATGGTGTAGTTGCCTCCTCTTACCCATTCAAATGCCACACTTAGCAGATTTGGCAATAAAGCTACTATAGTGAACTCATACGCTGCCATCTATGGAAGAATACACAGGCCAACAAAGGAACTTGTGAATCTTTGGGATATCAGTCAACTACAACAGTGATCTTGCCACTTGGAGAGTTTGAGCATTGAGATTTTTACCATTGCTACACTTGTCATTGGAATTATCCTTGGGATCATCTCCCATTTTTTTATTTATAGCAGTCTTGAGCTCTCATTTGATAGATATAGAACGAGTTGTTGGGCTTGCGGAGACTCTGCTGGATTTTGTATTCATCTTTCATATAAATAAATAAAAGTCTTTGGGGTTACTAGCTTCTCTTGTGGTGCATTCTTTGGTTGATGAGGTATACCTGTGTTATTTGATGTTATTATTCACTTGATTTTACATTGCTATCTAGTTGTTTTTTTTGTGCATTTGTTTGAAGGCATTATTGTCTAGGGAGGAGAGATTTGCAACTATCTCAAATCTCCTTTGGGCTTGATATATTTTGTGCTCTTGTTGTAGCTTGTTATTTTTGGTTGAATGACAATCTCAATTTGGTTTCTATATGCCAAGTCTCTTTTGCACTAACAATTGGTTTGCAAGCATTTTTGTGTTCAAAAGATAGGTTGCCAACTCTATTGGAGTGTGAGGACTTCTTTGGTTGGAATAGTCACCTCCAAGGCTATCAAAGATCCCACAAGTTGTTCAAGCCAACAATCTCATAAGACATCAAAAGATTTATTTAAGAAGGGGTTTCATGAGCCCTTTGCTTCTTTTCTATCTTGAAAAAATATCATATATTTTCTTCTTTCATTTGTGTGCATATTGGTTTTATCTAGCATTTGAGGTCCTATTTCTTTTGCATGCTAACTCTTTTGCTTGCTTTCCTACAGGTGTTCTTAAAGGCAAATCAAGTTTGAAGAAAGAGAGCTAAAGCATAAGCTAAGTAACCCTTTTCCATTTGGAAACCCAAGTCCAAGGTTATTTGGGCTTTCATTTGAAAGCATTTCATTTCATTCTAAGCAAAAAAAAGCAATTTCATTTCTTAAAGAGCAATACTTTGAAGGCATTGGTTGTTTATATATTTCATGCTTATCTTATGTGTTTATGGTTATTTCTCATATCGGGTTTGCATATAAATCTTAAATAAATAATCTACTTAACTCTAAAAATTCTCCTGGAAACTCACATCTTTTTTTAACTTAACTTTTCATTAGGGACCACCCCCCTTAGCTAACCTAGGAGATAGCTCAAACAGAGAGAGTCGGGATTAGTGTGACAACCCCTTCTCTGAGTTCCCTGCCACCAACCACACCTTGTGGGGTTAAAGGCTTCTCTCACTGACTTGTAGGTAGGTGTAGGGGGCAGGGTCAACATGTTCAAAATAGAATAGTCAGGGATTTGAACCTTAGATCCTAACTTCTTGATGATTTGGGTAGTGATGGACAAAACCTGAGATATCGCTGTCAGCCTTTGGTCAAGCTTTGTATTGGCTGCTGTAAGGACTGATATGTCAGTGATCTTGTGATCTAGCAATTCTAATGTTGCTAAAATCTTCTCATGCATTTCCTTTTCTTCAGAGACTACTTGTTTAACCTTAAGGACGTCTCTGTACAAATCATCAATGTTATTTGACTTGAGGTTGAGCTAGAAATTTGCATAGTTGAGTTGCACAGTGTTAGTACTAGACGCAGTGGCTACTGGTATTGTGGCGTAAGGGATGAATTCCCTTTTCTTTTGACCATCATCGTTAAACTGTCAAAAAGATATATAAGGCAGGTTCCTTCCTGGAGTGTAGGATTCTTCCCCTGTGCTAACTCTGATAGTTTTAGTTGCTTCTTCTTGGGGTAACCGAGTGAGCATGAGAATGTGAGGTCTTTTTGGCTTAGCAGCAGTACTAAGCTTTTGTATCAGTTGATTGCAGGCTAGAAACTGTTGGTGTTGACCTTAGTGTTTTGTAGTAAGCTCTGTTGAAGAGCTTGCGGGATGGTTTTGGACTATCTTTGCAACCTTCTCTTGAAAGTTTGTTTGAACTTGGGTTGGTAACAGGAAGGATTGGGTAGCAACATCAAATGGAATTGGGCGTGCTTTTGCAATCTTCTAGTTGTCTTTCAGTAATGCTGATTGGCGGTACTACTCATATTTAGCTTCCCAAAGTTTAGGATATTGGATTCCAGTCCATTTAAATGTAATAGGAGTTGTAGATTTACTAGAACCAAATTCAACTTCACTTACAAGTTGCAAAGTATGACGAATATGGTGCTGTAGTGGGTGCATGTTGTCATTGCCGAAGCGAACAACAGTCAAAGTTTTGAGTTGAATTATTTTACATAGGCGTTTTATGTCAAAACCTTGGGGATGAATATAAGCTTGTAGAAGGTCATAGATGTAAGGGTAATCTAATGACACTGAATAAATGGGATAGACAATACCAAAGGTAGCGTCATCATGCAGAGGGCTGGCAAATCCTCCTATTATGGCATCGGCTAGTTGGTTATGCCAAGTATCTATCACAACGCAAAGGCTATTGATATTCATGGATGGTTGAACGAGAGCATTCAGGCCAGAACGGATCACGCCCAGATGGCAATATTTGAAACATTGGAATGAGTGTTGCAGGGAGCGCCTCCCTCCCCCTCAATCCTGCACCCAATCTGCACTCTGGGCAGGAGTGACTCAGGAGTGGGTCGGGAGCGCGCTCTCTAAAAAAAAATGCTCCCTGCCTTTTTGGGAGCGTTTTGCCTTTTTTGCAAAATTTTTTTTGCAATGATATTCCAAATGCAATTTTTTTTCAAAGAAACAAATAAGTTTTTAGTGGGGCATCTTAATGATCAAGTCTATGGCCCTAGTATTGATATGCGATTCATGGTAATGTTAAATTTTGAAATTTTTAACATTACCATGAAATGACTCAAGATGTTTGAGAGTGGTTCCGACCTCATTGGATTTCATATGCAAAAAGTAGAATTTTAGATTTCATTCAAAATCCAGCAGACTTATTAGTTTTTCAGAATTTCAGGGTTGGAATGTTTCCATTGAATTTTGTCATGTATTAGCAGTGTTGATAATATCGGTATCGGGAAAATATCGGCGAGGGTCTAGAAAATATCTTATCGGCAATATCGGTGAAAATATCGGCAAGCATAAAAAATAATTTTTTCAAATTTTTAAATATAGTCGATATTTTGCCGATATTTTCCGATATTTGCCGATATTTTGAAAATATCGCGATATTTTCAAAACAGAAAATATCACGATATTTTCTCGGCGATATATCGTTTTGCTGAAAATATCGCGATATTTTCGAATATCGCCGATATTATCAACTGTGTGTATTAGTGTATGGAACTCGTATTTAATCAAAAACACCAATCCCTCTATGTACCTTGATGTTAGTGACATTGGTTGTCGAACTCCTCTATCATGACCCTCCTAAAAATGTAGGCATCACTCAAACAAAATCTTGACTTGACATGCTATGCTTTTTCTATCTAATGTTAATGCTTAGAGGGTGATATTAATGAAAAAGATCCCTATACAGATACAGAGGTAATGACAAAGATACCTCTGGATATTAATGCTTAGAGGGTGATATTAATGATAAAGATCCTAATTTTCCAACAAGACTAAAAAATTAGACATTTCTCGTGGTGGCAAGAGGCCCAAGCATAAGCAATAGATAATAGATTTACTTGTCTTTTCTAGTTTCTAGTAGTTTTTATAA
>APFE030511787.1:122005-143427 GCA_000404065.3 Pinus taeda
ATGATATAAAAAACGCTCATGGATTTGCTCCCAAATCGGGAGCTTTTGAAAATGTCGCTTTTGCACCCATTTTCGCTCCCGCTCCCAAGTAACACTACTTGGAATATTTCTTAGTCGACTTGTGACTTTTCAAGCAAGGGGATTTAGGTGGGTTCATCTTGAGATGTAAAACTTACATCAATAGAATGAAGCCAAATCTGAGAAGAGGCAAAATATTTATAAAATGGCATGCTATATACTTGAGCAAGTAAAATTGGTGGGATTTGACAGTTTCAGTCGGGGTCGGTTTCAGAAATAGAAATAGTAGAAGCAGAAGTCGAAGCTTCTTTGTAAGAAGAACTTCGGCCTGGGAGAGAAACCAGAGGTGCTGCTGCTTCAATCTCTACTTGATTTATTGTTGATAAATTTGAATCCATTTTGTCGTACACCTAAATGCCTTGCCTTCCATTTGCAACAAATGGTCTATGCTCTTCAAGATGCGACCTAAAACTCGATGATTCTCAGGGCACGATATGGGTCCGCTACAACAAGAGAAGATGCAACTATATCAAATTAAACAGATAGAGAAACAAACCAACTTGGCTCTAATACCATTAAGACTGGATCTTTACACATTTGCACCAAACTTTGCTCCTTATATTACGACGATGGATAACACTAAAAGATCCAGTCTTAATCGTACTAGAGCCCATTAATGGTGTTTTCGCACATACATGGTGGCATTATGCCTCCACAGGAGCCCAAGAAGCCATTCTTGGCAATAACAATCTAAGTTGTTCTAGTGCTTGAGCAATTAGTCAGAAGAGTGATGCTAGATTGCTCCTGCAGTGTCATGCTTAGTGCGATTAAAGTATCAGTCACTCACAAAGACCAGATTTTGTAAGTGTTATCCGCCATCGTAATATAAGGGAAAATTTTGGTGCAAATGTGTAAAGATCCTGTGGCTAGGGCCTAGAGGCCAAAAGGTCTCACAAAAAGTCTTGGAAGCCTGTTGCTAGACTAAGGAGACGCTGAGAGGCCCTAAAAGGGTTGCGGCCTAGTGCTTTAAGGCCTTAAAGGCCTAGGGCATGGGTCACAAGGGCAGGCCGAGGGGAAAGGAGGGAAAGCGAGGCTAAATGGAGGGCGGTTGGAGGGCTGGAGGAGGAGAGGAGAGGCCTGAGGCAGGCCTAAGAGAGGACGCCGAGGGCCTTGTGACTTACAACCAAGTCTACCAAGGACTAAATCACTCACGGCAAAGGAGAAGAGGGTAGGTCGAAGCCTTTAAGGGCTTGCTGCTAGGCCTAGAGGGCCAAGGAACGCTGATGCAGAGTGTTTTAGGGTCATGACCAAGGCTAAGGAGGCTAGACGACTAGGCTGTTGGAGGACGCTGGGCCTAGAGGCCTCAAAAAATTTGAAACCCTCGCCCAAATATCGAATTTGCTTTAGATCTTCAGTTTCACTGCAAAAGTCTTAAGTTGCTGGCCTACAAAAATTCTAGAGACAAAATCTTACCCTCAAGGGCCTAGATCTAGCTTTAATCTAGCAAATATTCTTGAATCTTACCTACACAAATAAAATTACAAATGGCCAAAACCCGAATATATATAAAAAATTCAAAACCCTAAACCGTAGCTGCAAAACAAGGCTTAGAAAATAAAAATTATTTACAAAAATTTATTATACAAAATCTATTTACAAAATATACATGTATGCAATGCTTGAAATATTTTTGAGGAATAATTAAAAAAAAAATATGACAATGGCTATATGTATTTCGAAAAATAGATGTTAACCACAGCATTAGCGAAGTAAGAAAATCACATAAAATATTTGAAGTCCAAACAAGGTCAGTGTGTACCCACAATTTGTGAACTTAGAGCCCAAGTGTCGAGGAAGTTGCAAACTCTATATATATTTCTCAAGAAAAATCCTTAGATAATAGAATGAATCGGATCACCTAAGATAAGCCCAAAACTTACCAATAGAATGTTCTTATCATCTACAAATGAAATAGCAATTTCAATAATATTTGAAGCACAATATAGGAGAGCACATTCCCACCACATACCACAGATCAATGAAACATATACACCATGAACTGCACCCCAAAGTCTTTTATTATGAAGTTCAAATGTTCCCAACAGAACAATGGCTTCACATCAGTGTTTACAAAATTACATCATACCAAAGATCATCATGATCCAAATAAAAGCAAAATGTCTTCTATTTATAGAAAAAATCCTCCAAGTGGAAAATAACCGCTATTTGGCTTGATCCCCGTCAAAATAATTTCGACCGTTCATAAATCCTTGATCAAATTTTAATCTCTGCCATTGAATATAATTATTTTCGAGGAATTTTCGAATTTCTCATTAAAACCATTTTTTATCAGTTCAAAAATAATTATTTTAACTAATTTCTTCAAAAAATTGACTTTTACTTAACCACCAAGGTCTAAGGGTCCAAATTTTCTTGAAATTTCCAATATTCCCTTGGTGGAGGACCTCCAAAAATTAACTTCTTTTAGACCTACGAATTTTTCCACTTGGAGAAATTAATTTCTCAGATATTTTAATATTGACTCTAAATTAATTAATTTTATGGCTTACGATTTTATTTTATTTTTGCAAGAAAAAATAATTAATTGACTCATGAGGGGATTAATTATTTGTCCACCCTCAAATATTCTAGCCATGGTGTCTAAGGATGAGGGACCATGCACTAAAATATTTTTTACATAATAGTTTACAAATTCAACCCCCAAAGGGGGAATACTCATTCGTTATAGACCCTCAAAAGATTTACCCAATTCTTCAACACAATATGATCTAGTAAACCAAATGATTTGTAATAAAATAATTTATCCAAATAGCTTAAATTTTTCCTGAAACACTTTTACAAAAGACTCGACTAAAACACTAGAACTTAGCTAAGACTTTGACGATAAATTCCACCTTAGCTTTGGGGTGAGGTTGGAGGGAAAAACTTTGCTGATCATTCGTGTTTAGAAACATAGATAATCATTGAGACGGAAAACCTCCTAGGATAAATTTCGTCACGAAAATCATAGGCTTAGCTAGATTGTTACATAACCAGCCTAGATCCATCTTAACCCCAGATCTATCAAGCGTCGAGAGGGATCTAATCTCTCGAGGTGAAAACATCTTTTTTGAGTGCAAAACTTGAGGAAAGGTTTGCACCTTGAGAGATTTGATCCCTCTCAACGCTTTATAGATTTGGGGTTCAGATGGATCTAGGCTGGTTATATAAAACTATATAATATCTGTATTTGTATCTATCTATCTCTTTTTTATTCTCTCTCTCTTCCTGCATCCCTCCCTCTTCCTCTCTGCCTCTCTCTTCCCCTTCTCTCCTTCTCTCTCTCTCTTCCCTCCCACTCTCCTGTCTCCCTCACTCTCTCTCCATTGCTCCCTTGTCACTCCCTCTCTCTCTCTGGATTCCTCTCTCTCCCTTTCTCTCCCACCTCCCTCTTTCTCCCCCCCCCCCCCCCATCACTCTATCTCTACGACTATATCACTATCTCCCTCCCTTTCCCCTCCATCTATGTGTCTCGCTCTTTCTTTCTCTTCTCTCATCTCCTCTCTCCATCTCTCCTTTGTTCTTTCCTCCCTCTCTACCTATTGCAACTTTGTCACTATCTCCCTTCCCGTCGCCCCATACCCCCCTCATTCTCCCCTTCACTTTGCTTCTTGTCATCACTTGGATCCTTATTTAAGATGGATCTATGATGGTTCTTACTAATGCTATTTATATTATATAAATTCCACATCTTTAAATATGAAAGTATTCTCATTTTCAATTTTATTAAAACCTTAATTTAATTTCTATGAGAATATTTTTAGTAGTCGTGAGGATAGAGAATTTAGATATATATCAAAAGTAAATATAACATTTTTCATTTTAGCTTCAATTTTTTTTTTTTTATAAAATTAAATAAAATAAAAAATATTGTGAAATAAGTTATGGTTTTTGGGCATGTGGTATTGATAATCCATGATATTTTCCCATAGTATTGTAACAAAGTTTATTTACATGTTAATAATATCCATGGTAAAGTAGGAGTGAATATCCACTATTGTTGTCATATTGTTGAAAATTATTTTGATTATGAAATAAGTTATGATTTTTTGGCGTGTGGTATTGATAAACCATGGTATTAACCCATGCTATTATAATGAAGCCTATTCACAAGTTCATAATATCAATGACAAAGTGGGGGTGAATATCCATGATTACAAATCTTGTAGTGTTATAAAATATTTGGATTGTGAAATAAGTTATGTTTTTCGGGAATGTGGTATTGATAAGTGATGGTATTGTAACAAAGTCTATTCACAAGTTACTAATATCCATGGTAAAGTGGGGGTGAATATCCATGGTTAAGAATATTTTCATATTGTTCTATAATATTTGTGAAATAAGTTATGTTTTTTTGGTCATGTGGTATTGATAAGCCATAGTATTGTAACAAAGCTTATTCACAAAATCAAAATATAACAAATTGATTTTTATTATTTTTATTACTTTGACATTTTATTTTTAATTAAACCAACATTTAAATGTTTGCACTCATGACCGATATCATTTTAAACTTTTTTTCTATTTTTTAATCAAGCCGACATTTAAAATTGTTTACATACTTCCATTACATCTACACATCTACTCTATACTGGATTGTAGAGCACCTCTCGCCGCAATTAACGGTCATACTAGCATCATTTACATTACAATTTTACAGAATTAGTTTACAATGACATGACAGACTGTTGGCTGATAATTCTAAACTTTGGAAAAAATTCCTTCAGGATTTCAAATCCTACTTCCTTGGAATGTTGGAAAAAATGGGTGCAATAGGCCTATTTTTACAACTTCACAGAACTATGTTGAATCCTGTATAGGAAACCATCTAGAGGCAGAATCGAGAATGTTGTCACTAATGAGGTCTAAAGGCACTTGCTAAAAGAACGCTGAACTGAAAGAAGAATGTTGCCATAAGTCTTGTACGATTGTGGAAATCTAGTCAAATAAGTATTTTTGACATGTGATGCCCCTTATATGTTGTTGAATTTTGCATTGGCTGAGATATGTTAAACAAATTGAAAGTTAAAAGCAAGAAGACTCATAACACTTGTGCCAAAATATGACCCCCTCTCTTGGAAGAGCTAATAGACTGATGGTTTTGTGAAAACCCTAGAAGCCCCGAAGGTTATGACTTAATTAAGTGTTTGTGAAACCCTAGAACATGATCAAGAATGTTGATTGTTTGTAGGAGTACGCAGTTGGTAGCATGAAAATGACATTAGCTTGCATCTGAGTCTTTGGTATAGATCGACAAACTTGTGGATGAAGAAACCTTAGCTCATACACTTCATGCTAGGAAGGAAAGGAAAGTGTCAAGCATTAGGAGTTGATGATGAAGATGATAATGATGAGTTTCCAAATGGATTTCAATGATTTTTTCATGAAGGCAAGGATCAACAGGGAGTTGACAATTCCCTACAATCCTTAGATCAAAAGATAAGTGCTTTATATCTTTCTTCCTTTATTATTGTTGGGTCAGCATGTTGTCTTTGTATCTTTTGCTTAGTTATAATTTTTCTTCCATGACTTCCGAATGAGAATTATAGATACATTATGAAGGCTACCAAGGCTTTGGCGGAGGATGGAAGCATTGGGAAGAACGAAGCAAAGTTTGTTTAAAGAGGACTCTCCTAGGGTTGAGCATAAACTCGGCTAGAGTGGTTTGTGTTCAAGAGGGAGAAATTAAACTAACATCAAGAACTGTGCTTGATCACTGAAAGAGCTCCTAGTTCAGAGGGAGTAGGAAGGCCAACAAGTTTGAAGGATGCCATGATGGAGAAAATTGTGACGAAAAGAAGTCAATGGTGACTTCCAAGTGGATCTATGAGATCAAGTATGCGGTACATGGCAACATTAAGTACAAAGTAAGATTTGTGAGGATTCTCCTAGAAAGAGGGAGAGGACTATGAGGAGACACTTGCTCCAATTGTCAGGTACACTTTTGTTAGAAATATTATTTCTATTGCTTCTAGTTACATTAGATGGATGTAAAGACCGCTCTCCTCGATGGATTAATTGAGGAAGAAGTGTAAATAGAGCTACCTTAGGGCTTTGAGGTACATGAGAAGGAATCTTATGTCTGCAGGCTCAAGAAAGATTCCTATGAACCTCTGGCATGGTATTCTTTGATTGATGGATATCTGATAATTATTGGTTAATTGTGTTATTATATGACTTACTTTTGACAGGAGCAGAAGGACTCACGTGACAAAGGGAGGAACCGTGGTAGGAGGGTTTTCTTCTATGATAGAGGGAGCAGTCAAACCCTGCTTTAGTGTCAAAGGGAATTGACCTCTAAGTTTGAGATGGAGGATCTTGGTTGGATACATTACTTCTTGGGGTAAGAAGTGTGGTAGAAGCCGGGTGAGATTTTCCTTGGTCAAAGGAAGCATATTATTATGATCCTTTTGAGATTTGGGATGATGGACAACCAGTCCATGGCTACTCCCATAGTAACTAATATGAAGAAGCTGAGTAGCAGAGGGATCAACCAAGATTGCCACAACATGATCTATTTTAGTGTCAAAAGGAGCACCCGGTTAGGGTGACTGGAAAGTAGCTGTGGTGATGGATCAATTGAAGGAAAAAATTAGTTTATGGTTGAGCCGAGAAATGTGACACAACATGTGTTGAGGTACTCGCATGGTACATGTCTCAAATGATGAAGTACAACTGCAGGGATATACAAATTCAAATTGGGAAGAGAGTGTTCAAGATAGGAAGAGCACATCAGGATTATCATTCAGTTTGGATTCTGCTATGATATCGTGGATGGGTAAGAAGCAAACCTCTATCGCACTTACGACTGTAGATCTCGAGTATATTGCAGTTAGTTTGGTGAGATGTGAAGCAGTGTGGCTTCAGAAGCTATTTGCAGGTTTTTTGATCAGTTGCAGGAAATGACCTTGATGACATGTCGAATCTCATCGAGATCATGGGACCACCACATCCGTGAAATGGTATAGAAGGTAGCAGTGAGGCTCCAATGCATTTATATCTATGTTTCCGGAAACGACCCCTAAGGTGGCATCCCCATACTCGAAATTCCTCGAAACGTCGCTAAAACGCAACCGAAATGTGGCTGAAACGTTTGGGTGGTCTTTCTTGATTTAGAAATGCCACCGAAATACCTCTAAAACATTTTTATGGCGTTTTGGCCCAATTTTGCCTAGTTTCCAGCCAATTTTGCCCCAAGTTCCATGACAGTTTTGCTTCTGTAGGCTCACTAAAGCACCCAAGAAGGTTGTGGGATCCTTCTATGGCCCAAATAGATTTAATATAACACTAAATTTTATGTTTAATCACTCTACAAATTAATTTATTTCTAATCAATCCATGCTCTAGTTCTATTAAAAAAGCAACTTGTTCTATTTTTGTTAATGAAGATGAGGATTAGGATTACAAGATATGTAATTGTAATTGTCATTAGTGTATGATATGTTTCATTTTTAGCACATATAGCCAGATATAAAGGTTGATTTTGGATGTAAAGCCTCATGTATAAAGGTTGGTTTTCGAATCTTGGATGTACAACCTCATTTATAAATGATAATTCTGGATTTTGAATCATTTAATCATCTATGAGAGTTAACATAGACTGGGTTTTCTTTCTAAACTATTATTTATGTGTCCTATTCTTTTTTTCTTGCAAGATGCATTATTCACTTACTTGTAAAAAAAACTTTGTGTGTGTATCTATCTATATATAATAGATATTATATAATACGTTTCGCCTAAGTTTCCCATTTTGGGGGTCGTGTTTCCAACCATAGTTGTTTTAGAAACTTCTAGACGTCTTAGTGTTTTGTGTAACTTAGATTTATATGGAAAAGTAGGTTGTTGACATTCCTATAAAGCATTTGTCCTAGGACGAAGTTTGTATACTGCAGGGACGAACTTTGATTGGTTATGAATGCTTCCCTTGGTTAAAGGGAGTGTTGATGTTGTAGAATCAAGGGGCGAAAATTTGCTCTAGGTCAAGGATATTGACCAGGAGCCATGTAATGTGGCTACAGAGATTGGACCAGACAACACCAAGGGCTGGAGTGCTCCCTCAATCAGGGGTTACCTGACCATATTGTCAATGGTTATTTTGCTAGTGGGTTGAGTAAGTGCCTTATAGAATCAGGCAAGTGTTTTTCCATTCAATATCATGTGACGGCATGTGAGAATGGTAAATGGGCCTAGGGTTTCACCATTTGTCAAGGGGTTCCTGACATGAATCCAAGAGACGACTTGTTGAGTTGGTGACACTGGACTAGTCTTGTTGACCTTGGTCAAAAGGTTTTGACCATATTGCCATGGGTTTTAGCTTGTGGGTGATTAGATCCATTTGCAAAGGGTATGTGGCTAGTGGTTGAGTATATCCCTTTGCATGATGTTGATGCAGGATGCTTTCCACGTAGTTTTAGCATAGAAAATGAAGTGTATGGGTACATCAACATAACTAACTCATTTAATCTTTTCTTGGGATGGAGAAAATTTTCAACAAATGTACATCTATGGAAGTCAAGGTGAATACCTCCATAGCTAAGAGGGAGTGTTGAACTTTGGGGAGTGTTGAATTTTGGTGGTTGCGGTCCATATGTTTCAATACACAAGTTGGCCTTGAAAATAAAATTATTTGGAGGGAAAGTTAAATTTAATTTTAAAATTTAAATTTTCGTGGAGGCTCCACAAGTACAAGTATACCCAGCCAAAAGACACACCTCTTGGGTAACCTTAATCCACTATATATTTCCATTCGACCTCACCATTTGCAGTATCAATTCGGATCTCATTAATTCATCTATTGTTGTAATCACACATCCAAAGGAGAGAGGAGAAGGCTGAAGTCTAACCAACGAAGTTTGAGCAACATTTAACTTGCGTTGACCAATAGTTTGAGCAAGTTTTTGGGCAGTTGTTTGAATGCATTTTGAGGCAGTTGATCGAGTCTTTTAGAGGCATAATTTGACTTAATTTCTTAGGAAGGTTGATTGTAGGTCTAAGGCAGTTTGACCGCAGGTGTGAGGCAAGTTGACCGAGCTTCAGGGCAACTGCAGGAAGCTGAAATTTGGCCTAATTTATTATAGTTGACTAGTTGTTGCAGAAGGCTGAATTTCTCTTTATTTGAAATGTGTGAAGTGGTTAGCCCTGGTATTGCACCAAGAGTGGTGCAACTGCCAAGGGCTTCTCAACTTAAATTATCAACCTGGGGTTTGTACAAACTTAGAGGTGATAGTGATGTATGCATAGTAGATTAGGTTCTACTCATGCCATCCTTAGCCATGATATCATATCAAGGTGTTCGGAGACCATTCCTCCAACTTAACTATAGTGAAAACTCCTAATGAAACTGATTTTAACTATGAAAGTGAAAATGCCATTCATTCAACTTGGAGATGCTAATTAACATTAAAGGAGAGAAAAAGGGCTAGTCTACTTGCAAAAGTAAAGCTACTCTAGTTTGCACATTTCATCAAATCAAAAACCTACTTACATGTATCATGGATTTACTTTAATTTTGCTTGAAAATCATAAATCTAACTTGTAACATGCTTGTGAATTAAAAGCACTAATTTTACTCTGTTTTGCAGTGAGGAAAAGAGGATGTTGGGTTTGTTGATTTCTGGTAGCATCAGATGTTCTATAAGTCTCAAAATTTGCAGGGAGGCTTAGACACATGCATTCTCTAATACCCAAAAATCGTTTTGGGAAATTCCACTCGGAGACAATTTTATTAAAGTAATTAATTATTTTTAATGGGTTGACTTAGGAAATTAATATAATTAAAGGATATTAATCTAACTGTGGGTAAAGCTTCGAGAAGAAGATGAGGATCAAGCCAAAATGATCAAAGCCATTGATTAGAAGTTAATCTGGGTTGTTGGTTGTCCCACAAAAATATATAAGAGGCTTGAGGGGCACTTGGAGAACACACAGAGGGGAGATCAGAAATTCGATTTTCTAAAGCAAAGCAATTGACAGAGAGATTTTCGATAGTGATCTTTTGCAGTGAGGGGCAGGGATAGTATCCGAAGGGAAATCTTTCCCGGTCAGAGAATACTCAGCAAAGAAGAGAGAGAGAGAGATCTAGCAGAGGCAGCGCAAAGCTAGAGAGGCTGACACAGAGCCATGTAGGGCCACGTAGAGGCAGCGTAGGCTAATGTAGAGGTAGTGCAGAGCCTAGAGGAAGTCTAAAAATTTGTTGAGGAGATCGATTTTTGTAGCTAGAAGCCAGAATGTGAGACTGGAAGAGTAGAAGTCAAAATCTCAGAGGCAAATCGATCAGCTGAAGGGGTGACGCTGCCCCTAGAGGGTGGGACGTTGGGCTGATCCAGTGACTGTGCAGAGGCAGCTAGGGGCAATTCATTCAGTGGTTGGATCAACCAAGATTTCCAGTTATATTATGAGGTAGCCTCACTTATCTCTCTATCAGTGATATTCTCTGTAACTGGATTGTCGAGAAGGCATCCAGAGATTGTATTCAGAAATTACTGCTGCATAATAATAAAACCCTCAGAGTTGTTGCACCGGTTTTCCTACATTGGGTTTCTCCGGAGACATTTGTCCAAAAATAACCGTGTAGATGTGTAGTATTTCTTTCTTGTTCATTTTCTTGTTTCCACATTTTCTATAAATGGTGAAGGTTGCAGTTATTAGTTTTGGTGTTACTGTAGGAAACAATAAATAAATTTTTTTCAGTAATTTATAAATAGAATAAACATAATAAGTTATTGCGGTAGGAATCTGGGCATCACAACACTACTCTAATCACTAAACTAACTCCTAAGTTGTAGAAATTAATCATGCAAAAGGATAACTAACATCTATATATTTCGAAGAAATCATAAAAAAATGTTTTTGAACTAAGATTGTGAATCCTTCCAATCAATCTTCCAAAAAAGGAGGTGATAGGGAAGCCTGCAATCACAAGTTTTTATAGCTTAACATCTATTGCAACAAAAGAAAGACATGAAATGCTTCGAAACAAGAACAAGACAGAAATATAGAAGAGGGACTAATGCCTTTGGGTTGGGCCCAAACCCAAGAGCTTCAATCCTCTAGAACTAGCTCAAACGCAACTCAATAACAAACTTCTCATTAGCAGAAAATAGTAGTCTCGTACATCACATGAAAGTTAACAATAACAAGGTCAAGCCCTGGTATCAATAGCTACTCCTAGCTAAATAAAAAATTTGAATCCTAATGAGCCTTTTAGCAGGCTTATTTATACAAAAAGGTAGCTGATGGCATCTCCCTTGAAAATAGGAGTGGTTCCCTCCAATAGCTCAAAAATTGTGGAGTTTGTCCTCCTTCAGCTTCTCTTGCACTTGGAGTTACTCGGCTTTCAGTGAATTTGAGCTTGTGAGTGAGGATTTGATGATCTCAAGGCAAGTTAGAGAGTTAAGGAGGTGGAGAAGCCTCCCTAGATTCTCTCTTGGTTGTCTCCATCAAGCCCCTGCATAGTAGATGCCTCAAAAATGCTTATTTTTCCTGCAATTTAATCACATTAGGCCATATACTATGAAAAACACCTTTTACTCTTCTTGCTAAGCATATTATGTCTAAGAATGTGAATTAATGTGAGAAAAAGACAATTCTAAGGGTTGGAGGATAGCATAATGAACCTTAAAATATACCTATTAAAGGGACCCATCATCACCCCCCTGTTGAAGGTGTTGCTTATCTTTTGAGCAATTTAGTCATCCATATGAAGCTCATTCATGGCCCTGGTGGCCTCTCTGACATCCCAAGGAACCTCAAATGGTGTGCCTTCCTGTGGATAAAAACCTGCATTTGCCTCTATCTCTGTCCATACCTTTTGTTCCTCTACCTGGTTTCTTTCTTCTTGTAAGCCCAACAACAAAGGTAAGCCGAGTTTGAGTCCTATCCATTTGATTTTCAGTGTTTGCATGATTCTTTTGTACAATGGGATTCTTTCCAAGGCATTCATTAGCCTTTCAAGAGTGTGATACTCTCTGATTTTTCAGACTGTGGGGTAAGGCATGCCACTTTCTCTAACAAGCTTGTAGACTCTTTGTTCCTGGCATCCTAAAAGTGTCCTTAAAATGTAGAATGGCTTTTTCTTGGGTTGCTATGTACTTAGGTGCTAGATTATAATCAGAAGAGATGAGGTTGTGATTGTTGATGGCAACTGCAAGGCTTACCAATTCTGCTCTGATGTATAAGGGCTCTTTCTCTTCCTTTGCAATCACCTTCTTTACCTCTTCATCCCTTATCTCCTCATGTGTTAACCAAAATGCTATTGCCATGAGTTTCATGTCTCCCAATCTTGAATTGGGGTCCCAAAAATTCAGATCTGTTAGGATTAGATTATGCATAAAAAAATCAGCTAGTTTTACCCTCTTCTCCATACATACCTTTTTGTGAAACTCAATGAATTTCCTATAGTCTTGGAAAGGCAAAGATCCATATTGTGCTGGTGCCTTAATTTGAAATTTCAGCCACTACTCCTTGAGGAAATTGAGCATAGGATTTGGATGGATGCCTCCATTGTATGGCCTCCATATATTGGCAAGTAGTGTTTCCTTCTCTTATATTTTTTGCCTGTAGCTACTCCCTCAGTTTTAGGTCATTTAATTCCTTGCCCATTTCACTGATCTTTTCCTCCATTAAGCCCACATCTTCTACATTTTTGGATTTGGCAATATGCATCCATCTATGTGTCCTTCCTCTTTCCTTTTGTAATTCAAAGAAGAGTGGGATGGCGAATTTCTGGGGTATAATCCTACCACCTTCAACAAACTTGTATGAGGATTCTAGTTTGGGCTATGGATCAGGATCTTGAAGCTCTTGGAGGCCTTTTTCATCTACTTTTGAGGTGGATGCTCCTTCCTGTAGCTCCTTTTTCTACTCCTGTAGCATCCCTTGTTTCTCTTGTAGCAGCCCCTGTTTCTCTTGTAGCTCTTCTTTTTATGCTTGCTCAAGGGCAATTTTTGTCTTCGGTTTCTTGAAGGTCAATGCCCCTGTGGTGGGCCTTCTCTCATATGTCACAAGTGGTTTGGTTTTTCCCTTAGGAGAGGTAATATCCTCAATTTTTCCTTCATTGGGCCCAATTCTCCCTTTTTACTGGGTGACTCCTCAATAGTGATAGGGACCTTTGAAGGAGGTTTTGGTTCCCCCTACCTGATCCTGGTGCTCTTCCTTGTTTTGAAATATAGGGGACCTTGCCTTGGCTGAATCCTTTTGGGCTTGACAGGTGTGCTCAATGTGGCCAATGTGGTAGCCACTTCTTGCTCTATATTCCCTGGAGAAAGATTTGTTTAATGTCCTTGCTTCTCTTTTCCTTGGGGTTTAGAAGTCTTCTCAGGGCTTTCTCTTTCTTCTACTTGTTTCTCTTCTTCTTCTTCCTCTATTCTTGTTGCTTCTTCTTCCTTTGTTCCTGCTACTTATTCTTCCTCAATTTTTCCTGCCTCTTCCTTTGTTTTTCCTCCCCTACCTCTAGTGCTAGAGGCTAGTGTTTCTCCAGGTGTGATGGATTGGCTTTCCATGAAGACCTCCCTGTCCATGTCCATAAAATCAATTCAGAGGACAAGGTTCCTTAAGTGGCTCAAAGCATCCATCACAATTAACTTGATGAGGCCATGATGGGCTATGTAATGATGCTTTCCTTCCCTCACCTTCTGGCTCATTTAAATGATTGGGTGTAGGAGGAAATGGGGAACACTAAGTCTTTGAGGGAGAGGCAATTATGCTTTGAGTCTTAACTCATGAAGTAACCTAAAATGATAGGCATATACCACACTCAATCTCTCTTCACAAGATATATATTTGAGGATGTGATAAGTCACCTCATCCCAGGGGTAAGGTAGGCTTTCTCTTCTTACTCCATTCTTATCTTCTATGGGCTTCTCTCTCTGAATGAATTTCTTCCTAGCTGTAACACTTACTGCCTTATCCTTGCTCCATCAAACCCCTAAGGGTAAGGTGGTCTCTCTACTTATGGTTTCAGGACTTAAGGAGATGGAAAATCCTCTTACAACAATAGTGGCACTATCTTCCCCTTGAGGATGTACTGCCATGGCAAATTCATGAGTGATATCTTCATCACACCCTTTTAATAGTTCAAAGAAACCAAACCATTGATGCCTTCTAAAAATGTTCACTATAGGAGGGTGTTGGTGAATTCTCTTGGTGTTTGTGGGTTCTCTTCTATTAAATCCTCCCCCCATTTTTTCTACTGCCCCTTCCCCTTCTTGGTATTACTTACTTGTGGAATTCAATTTTATTTAGATCAATTTCAGTGGTAAAAATAGTCTTAAACCTCCTTCTTATTAATCAGGGAGAATGATGCAAGAGTTTTTATCAAAACAAATTATTTTTCTCTACCCCTATCTTGCCTTTACACACAACAATTTCCAAAACACCTATTGCTCAATTGTATAATACAAGTTAGCAACTTCAAGCATAATTTCTCATGTAATTGTATGGAAATCAAGGAGGGAGGAAACCACTTACTCCTTTTCAAAATAGCTATATATATGCATGAGGGTTGAAGATAATTTCGGGTCACTGTGGCTCTCTTTCACCCATAAATTTCCTCCTGTAGCTCCTTCTCGACCCTTCTGTAGTAGTTCATACCTTCTTGTAGCTTCCACCTGTAGCACTTGGAAACAGAGTTCGAAACAACTCGATGGCACCCTAGGTAGTCTAATAAAAATAGCTCGACCTTCCTCTAACTGCTTTCTTGAAATGAGCAATGGTGCAAATGGAGTTGAGCCTAGTACATAATATTCCCTTTGTGGTAAAGGCTCAGAGCACTTTGGTGACATGGCACATGCACGAGTTTCCATTTTTGAACCGTTGTCCCCACTCCTCACAATCATTATCCCTATGCTCGTGATTATCACCTCACCTGTCATAAGCACCACCCCATTTGATTTGACATATCCACTTTGCATGGGTGACTTAATATAAACTTTAGTTAGCTACGCGAGGGTGGCCAAGTTCACTGGCCACCTCCAACCTATTAAAACTCGTTTCTCGACCATTAACACATTTTAGCATTTTATGCATAGAGAAGAAGTAAGAGTTATCATACCTGAGACTACCTGTGGATCGAATTGATGGAGATGGTAGCATGTTGGAGCTGGGCCTCATAACATTATGATCTTAGGGGAGTTGATTTCCTTGGCTTGTTTTTGTTCAGACCTTCATAACTTGATCTTCTGATTGATAACCTTGCTGTGTGCACAGGTGCCTCCCCTGTGTCCAATCTGTTGCTGGTGGAGTATATGGCATGCTTCCTAAGGATGATGTGCCTCCTCTCTGTTGTATAAATGGCTCCATGGTGCGCTCTTTGGGTGAAAACAATTTCAAGGAGTTCTATTATCACTGCACAGGTTGCTACAGGAGGAGTCTCCTTCCTGTAGCAGTGATTTAATCCTCCCTTCAAGTCTTCATTTTGCATGCCAGGTTGAGGGAAAGTGATGAAAGGCATGAGAACAAGAATAGGATCATGAGGAAGTGGTGTAGGTGACAAAAGAATAGAAAACAAGGAATTTTTGTGTTTTTTAGATGCATGACAGAGTGGAATTTTTTAGCAAGTTTTTGTCTAGATGGAGTGGATGAGTGATGGGGTTGGCATTGGAGAACTCCTCTTAGCATTTCCTAGAGACAAGATGGACTTCTAGTTTCTATTTCCCATTATATCCTCTTCTTGTAGCCTTATGGGCTTCTCCTGTAGCATTATAGGACCTCGTGTAGCATCACAGGTTCCTCTTGTAGAATCATAGTGAGGAGACAAAATTGGAGTCTTTTGTTGATTGGATGATGGAGAGAGGTGGTTATGTGAGTGGAGAGTGTGGAAATGAAATGTATAGGTGGAAGAATGGAGGAATACACTTGTAGATTCTACTCTGTAACCATGATTCTATCATTGTTTGGAGTCCTGAAAAAAAGAAAATGTTAGCAGAAATGGTGTAAAAACTCCTTCCTTGTATTTCTCTTTTTCTCCTCTTTTTTTGAGACAAGTAGGCTGCCTCTATAGAGGTTTTCAACCTACATGCCTGCCCTAGGCGCCTTAGAGGAGGTTTTCACCTGGGGATCTTTTATTTTTCTTTTCTTTTTTTCTCTTTTCTCCTGGGCTGCCTCATAGAGTTTTTCAACTCAGGAGTTGGCCTCAGATGCCTCATGGAGGTTTTCATCTAGGCCCTCTTATTATTATTATTATTTTTTTAGAAATTTGGTGGACTAAGAGCTATGAGCCTCCCAATCGCATTTAACTCTTTTCTGATTGAATTGACAAATTCTTCCTTGGACAAAGGTTTCTTGTACAAATTCAACCTATGACCATTGACAAGTAAGGGAATCCCTTCCTCATCAATTGTTTTGATTTGGACAGACCCATTCTCATGACACTTCTCTACCAGATAGGGACCCAACCATCTTGTTATTAACTTACCCTTGAAATCTTTGAATATGGAATGATACATCAGGGCATAATGTCCTTGAAAAGTCCTTTCCCTGAGGTGCTTATCATTCCAAATATTCCTTTGTAGTTGGATTATCTCAATGTGTAGGAGAGCTTGCATTCTGAATTCATATAGAACATTGAGTTACAACATCCTTTCGTAAAGGTTTTGTACTCAAATTCAATAGACAACATGGTCTTCTTCCCATAGACAAGCTCAAATAGAGTGAATCTAGTGGTGGTCTTCCAAGTGGTGTTGTAGGCCCAAGTGGTTTCCATAAGTTTGTCTACCCAGTATTTTCTATTGTTGCTAGCAACCTTGGTAAGAATGTTCTCCAATGCTTTGTTGGTGACTTCCACCTACTCATTTGCTTGAGGGTGATAGACAGTGGATGTCTTGTGCTTGATGTGGTGTTGCTTCATAAGGTCTTCAATCAAACTTGATGTAAATTGTTCTCCTTGATTAGTGATTATTTCCCTTGGAAAACCAAATTTATAGAAGATGTTCTCCCTCAGAAATTCAGCCACCTTCTACTCAGTTGTTTCCTTTACTGATTTTGTTTCATCCCATTTGGTCAAGTAATCAGTGCATACAATGATATACCTTTTTTGTCCTGATGGGGGATCAATAGGTCCAATTAAATCCATGGCCCACTTTTCAAATGGCTCTAGAGTCACTTGAGGTTAAGGGCATTTCATCCTTGGATGTTGGCTTACCTATTCTTTGACATTGGTCACACTTGGTGGTGTACCTCCTTGCATCCTGATGTAAAGTGGGCCAATAATAACCCGATTGTAAAACTTTGAAGGTTTTTATCTAAGCATCAAAGTGGCCCCCACAGGGTCCATCATGCCATGCTGAGAGGATGTCAAAAATCTCTTCTTCCCTCACACATCTTTTCGGGACTGATCTGGCCCCAATCTGAAAAGGTTTCCCCCAATCCAAGTGAATGGATCACTCTTCCTGACAATCTTGCTTTTCTCCCTGGAGGATAGGTTAGGAGGGAACCTCCTAGCAATCAAATAGTGGGTTGTATCAGCAAACCAAGGAGAAAGCACCGATATTTCAAAGAGCTTTTCATCTAGAAGTCGATCATCTATCATTTCTTCCTTTCCTACCTGCAAGGTCAGTCTTGACAAGAAATCTGCAACCACATTCTCTTTTATTGGTTTATCAACAATAGTCAAATCAAATTGTTGCAATAATAACAACCATCTAATTATCCTAGCATTGACATTAGGTTTATTCATTAAATACTTAGTGGTTGCATGATCAGTGTGAACCAAAGTTTGATAACCCGTGATATAATACCTAAACTTGTTCAAAGAATGCACCACAACCAAGAGTTCCTTTTTAGTGACAGTATAATTTAACTCAACTTTAGAAAGATTCTTATTGATGAAATAGATAGTGTAAGGAAATTTCTCTTCCACTTGTCCTAAGGCAACCCCTACAACTTTGTCTGAGGCATCTGTGTGTATATGGAAAGGTAATGCCCAGTTAGGACCCATAAGGATGGATGCAGTGGTCAACTTTTCTTTTAATATTTCAAAGGCTTCTTAACAGTTGTTTGTCCAAGAAAAATATGAATCTTTAGCCAACATTCCCAAACAAGGGGGAGGCCAGTTTGCTAAAATCTTTAATGAACCTTCTATAATATCCAACTAATCCAAGTAAACTCCTCACATCTATTTGCTTTTGAGCGATAGGGACCCCTTTGATGATGGAAAACCTGTTTGGGTCAACTTGTATTCCTTTCTTGAATATGGAATGGACAAGGACAGTCCTTGCATTCATAAAAAAATCACATTTAACAGGGTTCAATGAGAGATTCATCTCAATACATTTCTTCAAGACTTTGCATAGATTGGAAAGAGCTTCTTGGAATTCACATCCATAAGGAGTGAAATCATCCATGTATATCTCAACAGAGTCATGAACAAGTTCAACAAAAATACTCAGAATTGCCCTTTGAAAAGTAGCAAGGGCATTGCACAGACCGAATGGAAGAACTCTATAGGAAAAGGTGCACCAAGGACATGTAAATGTGGTCTTATCTTGGTCTTTAGGGCTGATATGGATTTGGTTGTATCCACTAAATCCATTCAAGAAGGAGAAGAGTTTCTTTCCTACAAGGCCATCTAGGACTTGATCAATGAAAGGCAACGAAAAATGGTCCTTCTTTGTAGCCTTGTTAAGTTCTCGGTAATCAACACAAATTCTCCACTTCCCATTCTTCTTGGGAACTAAAACAAGAGGTAACACCCACTCGCTATCTGAAATGGGGTATATGAACCTTGCATCCAGTAGCTTTTGTAATTCTTCTTTCATAATGTCCTTAAGAGTTGGGTTCATACTTCTCTAGAGTTGGCGCACAGGCTTGGATCCCTCTTTGATGTAAATGTGATAAGTACAAACTAAGGTGCACACCTTTCATTTCCTTATAATCCCAAGAAAAATCATCTAGTTGTTGCCTCAGTATATTGCATAATTGTTCTTCGTGTTTGGTCAAGAGAGAAGGGTGAATCTTTAAAGTTTTGGATGGGCCAACCTCTATAATCTTGATATGTCCTAAGCTAGAGTCAATAGAGGAATATCTTGATATGTCTTAGCGGGGAGGAATGTGATATTCCTGCGTAGTATTTCACTAAGGGAATATCGAAATTTTGCTCAATTTTGGCATTTCACGTTATTTGACTTGGGGAAAGTGGGCCTCCATACATGATTTTTGGCCTAAGAGGCACTCCAACTATAGTGCCCAGCGAAATATTGCAGCTTTGGTGGAATGTGGGGGCCACCACGAAGGCATTTTCGGCCCACATGGAGAGTACACTCTCATTGGCTCGAAGGTGGGAGGAAGTCGATGTGGGCCCACATGGGCAGCCTTGGAGGCAATTCGATAAAAGAAGGGATGAGATCTCATTTTGGTTACCATTCATCATTTTAGAATTTGTCTTTGACAAGAGCACGCTTGAGCAGTGAGCCAAGTCTGCATGTGTTGTTCAGCACACTGGGTGTTTTCGAATGGAAATCCCAGCGCTTGCTTCGGTGGACTTTGAGTGCAAGCCCTAGGAGGGAGTTCTTCTTCAACCCAATTCATACCAACAGTAGGAGGTCGATTTGCAACAGCAGAGAGAGCCACAACAGCACTAGGAGTGGGAAATCAATGTTAGAGGCATTCCAGGAGTTTGTGGAGTTAAGGGAGTTCGAGGTGGAGATTCGGTGGGAAGGCTTGGGAAACCTTCTAATAGGGTTTGCAGGCATTTTGGGGCATTTCAGCAGCAGATTATTCAGGAGGTTGAATTTCCCAATAGGAGAGCTAGTCAAGTTCAAGAAGGCCTAAATTCCGAGGTCAAACTTTGGCCAAACCCTTTGTGGGTTATTTTGGGTTTCTTGAGTAGAGGCCAGAATTAAATTCCCAGAATTTTCTGAGAAGTAGAGAGGGTTGTAAAAGCTCTTAATTTCAGGCAGCAACACCATTTTCTAGGAATTACAGCGCATCAGTTGGGCCGAGTTAACAGAGCTTGGAGAAGGGTGATTCAGGAACCATTGTGGCCTTTTCTAGCTTACTAAAAGCAAGCCCAAGTGCACTCATTCCAACACCTTGATTTTACACATTTTCCATTAAAACAATGAGTGTACAGTGTTGTCTTGGAAGCATTTATATGGTCTGATTGTCTATCCTGGTTTTATGATGTGTTTGTCTATTTGGCTTTGAATATTTACTGTTAATTTTCCCTTAGGGATATTACAGGAAGCTCACACCTGGGTATATAATGTATAGGAGGGAGTAGTCATGGTACATGAGGTGCCCCGACCTTGGATTTTCCACCCTTCTTTATATGCCTTTTTCTTTTTATGAATTTTCTTTAATTAAATGCTCAGGGCTCAAAGGATAAGAGCATGATATGTATAATATAGCAGTGATTACCCCTTTTGAGGTAGAGCGTTCATTGCCCTCCAAGGGTTGGGCAATCATGGGTTCCTGAATGATAGAGGAGGCACATCTAGGGCCTATGGAACCAGGGTGATGGCCATGGATAGGGTAGAGCTCATGTGTTGACTTTTTCCCACGTGCTAATTATTTTTGTCCTGACCATATTTTGCATTTTGTGGTACAATTTCCTGTTAAATGTGGCCATTTATGCTTTTCACTTTTACTTTTAACTGGTTCAACTTCCGGGTCATCATTCTAGGCCTGACCCAAGGTGTGGGCGAGGAGGTAGGGAGGCTAGCCCTATGTGGACCCATGTGGGAGAAAAGATGAATGGGGGTATAGTGAGTGGAAAGGGAGTGATATGTGTGGATAAAGGAACAAGACCACACACCCAAAATGAGGGTTTCCCAAGTAGTACCACCCTAGAACCAAACGGTCAATAAAGGAGATCCCATGGGACTAAGATCCAAGTGTAAAAACCCAAAAGATATCAAGGGGACAGGGACACAAACTAAATCCACTCTTTCTGCCAAATCCCCCCATCAATCCATACCCAGAAGTATCCATGATAAGTAAACCCAATACTCAATTACCAAATGACAAGACATACCTTTAGATTTAGAAGGCCCACCTTCAAACATACGATCAATACAGGTGGGTGAGGGACCACATGGCTGGCTCAAGTGGCAGAGAAATGGCACAATGAGCTAGTAGGAGGCATCAAGGGGTTGCTGGCTGCCAGCTGAGGCTCATCATGGAGAAAATATTTTCCTGGGGATATCACCCAAAAGGTGGTGGGTAACATCTACCTCCAACTGGGACGTGATCTATCGCAAAACTGGCTGAGGCTTCTACAACAGGAGGTTACAAGAACTCCAGCAATCTCTTGGTCATCATAGACCTATTATTTTCACATGTCAAAGATCAAAGCCACGGGATAGCATGTTTTTCACAATTTCTGATGATCACCCATGCTTAATGGGCTA
>APFE030511796.1:0-22524 GCA_000404065.3 Pinus taeda
TTTTAAAATAAAAATTATAATTTTATTTCCAAAAATAAATATCCAAAATATACACATTGTTTTTATCCATTCTACTATGCTGCCATGGGATTTTTAGAATTCAACCCAAATCTGAATCCAACAATATTTATATCACCCATAACATTAAATTGTGCATAGAGTGGATATTAGCCATGGTTTTTGTGAACTACCCGAAGGGTGATAGCCTATTATGTGCATTTATAGTGTATCAGGATGCCACGTATCATATACAATTGACCAAAATTATATTTTTTAATTAATTTTGATAAAAAATTAGGTATAAATTTACAAAATTATAGTTTTAAATTATTTAAATATCTAGATTGAATATTTATTTTTAAAAATGTAAATTTCTTTTTTGTTTTATCTATTTCAATATATTTTTTGGAAAGTAAGATTAACTAAAAATAAATGTTTTATTTTAGGTTTAATGAGTAAATCAAACTTCAAACTTTCCATGAAGGATTCTCTTTATGTTGGAGAATTTGGATTTAGCTCTCGCTATTGAACATAACTTTTGTTGATAACCATTTAACTAAACTAATTTATCTCTAATTCCCTTCAAACCTGGAAGCCCTTTCTAGTGCAGTATATTGAAATTTTTATGGAATTTTTGAAAGATAGACTTCAAGTTATGACATTTATTTTCTAACTATAGCATTAGATTCCTTTTGGTAATAATTATTTTTAATTACATTTATGAGTTAATGGGTGAAAGCATAGAGCTAGGTTACATTTTTTTGGCAAAAGAGGGCACATTTGGGTGGCTCTGTCGACCCCTTTTTAAGCGAGTTTTTTGAGCATTAAAAGGTTAGCTTGATCGAAGGTTAAAAACTAACACTTGATCAAGTTATAACACTCCATCTAGCTATATATATATATAATATATATAATATTATATATATATATATATAGATATACTACTCCTCTGGTCCACACAGTTTTCATAAACCGTGGGTAAATTAGGAGCTCGACTCTCACTGAGAGTATTAGAGCTTGATTGAACAATAAAGCGTTCAAATCAATCTCGCCAATCATCGTGCCAATTCCCAAAGTGTCACGTCCCCAAGCCTACAGTAGTTTTCCAACCGTGCTAGGCGAGGTGTAGCACCACTGAACACTTTCTTTTCACCAATACTTATGTTCATGGACTACGCCTAACCACCTATTCCTACTTAGTTTGTGATTCTCAACCAAGTATTATTAATGTGCCTTTATACCAATGAACACCCATACACATTCATTATCAACAGCAATGCACAATAGTATAAAGGGAGGGGAAACTCCCCACAATATGATTCTGCTCGATATCAATATATTATACAATCTTCACTTTTACAATGCACAAGTTAAATCTTGGGAAACCCCAAATTTACACTTAGCCAATTTTTCACAACTTCGGCAAACTCAGTTGCCCAGCTCGTCGGCACCTCCACACGGTCGCCGCTCGACTCACCAACCCTTCGTTCACCTTGTCGCACCATCGTATTGTTTGCCAAACTCGGGCGCGCCTCCAAGTCGCCACACATGGGCGCCTCCAAGTCGCCACACACGGGTGCCTCCAACCGAGACACACCTCCGTCCACAATCTCAACACTCCACCAAGTCACCGTGCACACTTGCACGACGAGCGGGCACTCACCCGAGTCACGAAGACAACTATGCCAAGTCGTCGCACAAACCACGCGCCACACGTTCACTGTGCACGCCTCACCCAACCACCGGGCGCTCCTACCCGCACCTTCACCTAAAACCGAGTTCAACACTCCTTCTTTCTGCGACTAGCCCAAGAATGGGTGCATGAGAAATCTGCGCCTTCCTCCTTGTATTGCGCACTTAGAACTGCGCACTCCCTTCTCCTTGTGTGAAGACCTCAAGCGATTGTTCGATGATGATAAAACGCTCAATGCTTTCACAATATATACCAAGCGTAAGGGCTAATTCTGGCACCCAGCCGACTTTCCCAACGCTTGTGCACACCCCTTACTCCAACACCAAATGCCCACAACATGTGTTGGCTTGCCTTCCATCATAAGTCGGCCTCCAAACATATCATTCACCGCTCCCATGCGTATATATGCGAACGCTCTTATTATCGTTGCATATATTCGTCACATAACTTGTCGCATAAGTATCGCACAACTGCAGCTCGCCCTCCAATCGGTCACTTGCCCACAGTCGCACATCATCCGAACGCGGTCGCACTTTTGGCAGAACCGCAGGACGTTAGATCCTCCTCCACCTGAAGTCGTTGTCATCCTCGACAACATATCATCCTGGTAACCATCCACCAAGATCAACAATATCCATGATGTCAACTCCTCCACATACTACAACCGTTTCTACAACATATGTAGACCATGGTCTCCATCATGTCTCGCCCCAGCAACCATCTATCACCAAGATCACCATACCAAGGTATACATCCCATCAGTATGTCATACATCGGAAATCATCTCAATCCATGATCATCGACCACCCTGTCACAATCTCCACATGCTGCTCGCCATCGTGGAAGGCTGGCCCCTCCATCTCAAGCTACATGCCCACTGCAACATATCGTGTCGACCTCATCATGTGTCATCCTCATGTGAACTGCTGCCATGATACTCCAACATAATGCTAACACATCTCTGCACACTGTTAACCCCCATGTCTGAACTAGTCGGGTGATCAGTCCAACTGTCATGCTCAAACCATGAGAATGCACATCCTCATGCCATCATCAGTCGTTTCTCAAAACATCCTGTCACATCATCAACTCGATCAAGAATCCATCCATATAAGTGTAAGCCATGCTCAGCTCCATGAAGTAGCCCTCATCTCATCTGCAACATGATGTCCATGATGTTTGGTGTCAATGTGCTGCATGAAACCAGCCACATCTATCCCAACATCATCCATATGTGTGCCTCCTCAATATGAAGAGACCATCTCATCAACTCCAACTCTCAGTGTGCCACATCCAGCTCCATGAAGCAACCTCCATCATATCTGCAATGTGCCATCCTCAAGTCTGCCATAGGAAACAAGTATACACCTGTCTCATCTATCCATGTGTCAAAAGTAGTTGAGTCTCGGCTCAACCCATGCCCAAGTGTTGCCACCAAGGCATCATCATCATCGCGACTCCATCACTCCAAAGTTTCTCATATCGATCCTCCACATCAAGTCACTCTTTCAAGCCATACCCATACATGTACTTGAAAGTATGCACCCCATCCTGCATCAAAGTCTCTGACCTCAGCTCCTCAATGCATCAAATCCTCTAAGTCCACCATATATGAAGTCACCCAAAAGTCACAACAACCTCATGTCATCATGAGCTCCATAAGCCATCCCCAACCAACATCTCAGCAAGCATACAAGTCTTGGCCCAAAGGTCTATGCAATATGCCTCAGCTCTCCATGTAGTAGGAATTCTCCATAGTTTGCTCACAACTCCATCCAAGTCCATGGCCTTGTTGTACAAGAGTGCACAACCTCTCCATTGGCTTGTACATAAAACATCTCCATGTCACACTAGCAAATCCATCTGCACAACATCCATGCCTTGGCACTCCTCATTGGATGCCCATAAGTGACATCTCTACAAGTGCTCCCGCACAATCTCCCTGCATAAGACTGCCATGCTCCATGTTTCCAACCTGATGTCCATGACTAAGTTGCCATGTAGTCCAACGAAGTAGACCCATCACAACAATCGGTCATCCTCACCCAAGTCTGCAATCTTCGGTCTAGTGAACTCGGTCACCCAACCATATCATCATCATATGAATCTCTCCATCATAGCTCCCCTACTAAAGGTTCCACCAAGACTTGCTCTTGGTCTCGGCCATGAGAAGTCCACCCAAGCAACTCAAGTGTGTGCCCTCCAATCTGTCCATGAGTCATGCCGGGTACTTAGCCATGTGGCTAAAGCATGACCCATTCCTTCACAATGATCATCAAGTTCCACCCTTGTCACGGGCCTTTGTACCTTCTACCATAAGGTCACAAACAACCCCAAAAACTCCTGCCACAATCAACAATCCTTGCTTCTCCATACAAGGTCTTATCATAAACATCCATGGTAAGATGCTCCCTAGCATTGGCAAACTAGCTTTGCTCTTCCCTGCATACGGTCCATCTACCAAATGCTCAAGTGAAGAACAAGTATCAATAGTACTTACATCATCATCATCATGAGGTTCCTCCATGAGAGTACCCTCATCCATACATTTCTGCAAACTGCACGATCCTGGTCCAACTTGATCAATCTCAAGCTCATCCTCCATCATGGTCATATCTACAACATCTTCAACTATCATGGCTCCCTCTTCCTTGTCAACACAATCTGCAACTTCATCTTGCTCCATTGTCCATCCAAGTTGAAGAAGTTCGTACTCAACATTCTTTTCCAAGACTGCAAGCTTCTCTCGAATCTGAGGATTCTCCTCTTTCATCCGCTTCAACCTGTATAAGGTAAGCAAGAGCTTCCCTTCGCATTCTTCCAAACCTACCATGCCTTGCCACACGTCTTCCCCGGTTCATACTTCATTTGGTCCATAGACGCCCAAACCGTGTACACCTACCCACACGTAGTCCCACTTGCCAACCCTTGGCAAACGCCCAAATCGTGTGAAACAACACGTAGTATCGCCTGCCCAACTCTACGACCTTCGGTTCCAACCTTCACCAGCTTCACCATGTTCCTTGCAACCATGAACAAGCCCTTGTTCCACTTGTATGTGAAACTAGCTTCCTTCACCTGCAAGTACCTACTTTCACTATCACTTCTTCATCAACCTAACCATCAGCTTGCTCTGATACCAACTATCACGATAGTGCAGTGGGATCAGCACTTCATTCACAAGCTTCGCCAGCTCTGATACCAACTGTCACGCCTCCAAGCCCACGATAGTCTTCCAACCGTGCTAGGTGAGGTGCGGCACCACCAAACACTTTTTTTTCACCAATACTTATGTTCATGGACTACGCCTAACCACTTATCCCTACTTAGTTTTTGATTCTCAACCAAGTATTATTAATGTGCCTTTATACCAATGAACACCCATACACATTCATTATCAACAACATTATACAAGAGAAATGCACAACAATATAAAGGGAGGGGCAACTCCCTACAATATGAGTCTGCCCGATATCGATATATTATACAATCTTCACTTTTACAATGCACAAGTTAAATCTTGGGAAACCCCAAATTTACACAGCCAATTTTTCATAACTTCGGCAAACTCGGTTGCCCAACTCGTCGGCACCTCCACACGATCGCTGCTCAACTCACCAACCCTTCGTTCACCTCGTCGCACGATCGTGTTGTTTGCCCAACTCGGGCGCGCCTTCAAGTCGCCACACACGGGCGCCTCCAACCGAGACACACCTCTGTTTACAATCTCAACACTTCACCAAGTCACCGTGCACACTTGCACGTTGGACGGGCGCTCACCCGAGTCACCAAGACACCCGTGCCAAGTCGTCGCACAAACCGGGCGCCACACGTTCACCGTGCACGCCGCACCCAACCACCGGGCGCTCCTACCCGCACCTTCACCCAATACCGAGTTCAACGCTCCTTCTTTGTGTGACTGGCCCAAGAATGGGCTCATGAGAAATCTGCGCCTTCCTCCTTGTATTGCGCACTTAGAACTGTGCACTCCCTTCTCCTTGTGCGAAGATGTCAAGTGATTGTTCGATGATGATAAAATGCTCAACACTTTCACAATATATACCAAGCATAGGGGCTCAGTCTAGCACCCAGCCGACTTGCCCAACGCTTGTGCACACCCCTTACTCTAATGCCAAACGCCCACAACATGTGTCGGCTTGCCTTCCATCATAAATCGGCCTCCAAACATATCGTTCACCACTCCCATGCGTATATATGCTAACGCTCTCCTTATTATCATTGCATATGTTCGTCACATAATCAAGGTGACCGTCGCATAACTTGTCGCATAAGTGTCGCACAACCGCAGCTCGCCCTCCAACCGGTCGCTCGCCCACGGTCGCACATCACCCGAACGCGGTCACACTTCGGGCAGAACCGCAAGACGTTACACAAAGGGTCAGACAAAGGTAGATATTCTATCCTTTGTCTCTCTTATTCGAGACTATTGGAGCTCGATCGAACAATGAAGCATTCAAATCAATCTCGACAATCACCGTGCCAACTTCTCAAAGGGTCAAACGAATGTAGGTATTCTATCCTTTGTCTCTCTTATTTATTTATTTTTGCAAAATTAAATGAATTAATTAAAAAAACAACCATATCCAAAAACCATGAAAATCAATTAATTAAAATAATAATAAAAACAACCATACAAAAACCGCAAAAAAATAACTAAAAAAACTTAGAAAAACACAAAACCAACCACGTAAACCATAAAAGAAAAACCTCCAAAACAAATTAGAATACTACAAAACCATCCTAGAAAACCATTCAAAACAACCTAAGAAGCACTTTTAAAGCACAAAAATACTATAATTTAGGTTTTAAATTTGTTTTTTACTTACAATGTTTTGTTTATTAAATGCATATTTTTTTATTTTGTATTGCTAAAAACAATTTTTTTTTTTTTTTAATTCTTAAGTAATTTGTTTAAGAATTTGTGAAATTAGTTTTCTTCATTTATTTATTTTTTATTATTTGAAACATTTTTTAAATTTCAAAAAAATTGACTGAAATATACCAAAAAAACTCCAAAATAAAAATAATGGAATTATAATCAATAAATATAGAAATTAAGAAGCTTGAGATTAACATAATTAATATAGTTGCTCATAGTAAACCTCTATCTATAAAATAATTTTTTTTTAATAATAATATTATTCTATTTTTAGAAAAAAATATTAATATTTAAGTTAAAAATATAAAAGAGAAAATTATATATACATGTATATATAAACTATGAAAACATCATTTCACTACATATAACAAAAAAATTTAACTTAATAATATATAATATCTAACTATATATAATATAACATTTCACGCACGCATATATGATATCATGTTACAACATAACCATAAACTATAATTCATAACACACAACTATATAGTTATATATATTTAACTAAATTATTATATATTATATATATATATATATATATATACTATATATATATATATAATATATAACTCTAAGATAATTCTATAACATATTTATCATAACATAAAGTTATTTGACATAATATATATAGAGAAAGAAACATAGCATAGTTTATAACATAACATATTGTAACATGTATTGTGCATAACTATAACATTTAAGACAACATAATTATTTAAAACATAACACATACACACACACACACATATATAAGTTCATGTTTCAACAATCCATCATTGATAGATACATTAAATCCACCATGAAAAATGCATTTGGTCTAGTGAATAAAAACATTTAGACTATTTTCTAATTTGTAACATATTGTTTCATTATGTAAGGTGTTGTACAAGAAACATTGTCTTCATGTGTTTGCACCTAGTACACGTCATGTGTCAAAGTCAAACATTAAGAACTTAAAGTATATTGTAGTATTTGGTTGGCATGAAATTTTATTACTTTTGTAAATAGGTTTATTTAAACTTGTTACATATATATTTACATATTTATGCACTATAAATAAAATGCATTATTTAGAAACGATAAAAAAATTGAAGGTATATTTGATCGCTTCTTCCAATTGTGTTTACATGGAACTCAATACTTTGGTTGATAAATTATCAAAAAATAGACTCTAAAGTTTACGACTTTAGGTTGAATTATTCTACTTGAGTTTAGAAATGGTTTTTTGTCAACATTTTCTTTTTGGATTAGTTTATATGTATTATATGTAATATGTTGTGGCATCCCATATACATGCCCCAATTGTAGGCCATCATAGTGCGAGTGATTTTGTTACATGGTCAGGTTCATGATATATCACGTAGCCCACCAAGAGTTCATGTTCCCCTCATAGATTCTACCTCCGACACTAGTCAAATTGTCAGAGGCAATGTTTATGTCTCTATTGATGATCATGCTACATACAATGGACATTCTTCACCTATTTCAGGTACACCTCCTACATGTTTAAATCCTCTTTAAACTTTGTGTTTATGTCTTGAAATTGTCTTTAATTTTTAAATTATATTTAACTAATGTGTTTGAATTTTATGTATATGTTATTATACTTCTAGTTTGTTAATTATATGTGTGTGTGTGTGTGTGTGTGTGTGTGTGTTAAATTATGTTCCCCTCATAGATCCTGCCTCTGACACCAGTCGAATTGTCAGAGGCAATGTTTCTGTCTCCATTGATGATCATGCTACATCTAGTGGACATTCTTCACATATTTCAGGTACACCTCCTGCATGTTTAAACCCTCTTTAAACTTTGTGTTTATGTCTTGAAATTGTCTTTAATTTTTAAATTGTCTTCAACTAATGTGTTTGAATTTAATGTATATGTTATTATGCTTCTAATTTGTTAAATATATGTGTGTGTGTGTGTGTGTGTGTGTGTGTGTTAAATTATGTTTATGATTTACAATCCCTTAGCAAGCTGAAGTTTCGGATCTGAGTGCAACGTCGATCCTTTCGTGGGACGATGCTATAACTCATATCACATTTGAGGATGTTATGATCCATCATACACAGATCACAACAAAGATAGAGAAGGTTCCTGCTAATTCATTGACTTATCTTGCATTGTCTTTGGTGTTGGATAACATCAATAGGTTGATTGAGACATACCAAAAGTCAGACTGACATAGCCACATTTTATAGTCCATATAGAGGATCAAGAGGCATGAGCTTAGAGGTCCATATTCTTGGGAGGTGGTGAAAGAGGCCACTAAGTACATTGATGTTTTTGGGGAGTTGTTCAACATCCCTATGGATCTCCCTGCGAGACATAAAGGTCTGATTCCACTAAAATATTTTAGTAATGTTCATGCAGCCCCTTTTGTGTATGATAGATTCATTGGAGTTTAGGGCCAGTTCCACCACAATGACTAGGTCGTTATTTATTTTTCTAAGAATTTATATGCAGAGTTTGTGTTACATATGAGGCTGAATTACACTGATACTAGATCTCGTTATTATGGACCGAAATTTGGATGCACCTATGAGTGCAAGGGAGCTCATAGGGACCTTGGGCCTGTACCACCACTTCTGAGATTCTTGCCACTACCGTCTCAGAGCTTGGTATTACCGCAAAAGCTAGAGGAGTTATCTCAACTTAGTGGTGAGTCCGGGGAGACTATTGTGGACAACTTACAAACATCATTGGCTAGTGCACGTGTTGCATTGGATAGAGAAATTAGGATACCAGCACCATTGCCTCATGACTCACCAGTGCTCTTATATGATGATGCATTTCTTGTGAGTTTACCCTTTGACCAACTTTTGACATATACATGTATGTATCATGAAGTCATTCATGAGACTTGGAGGGTGCATGACCTATGTGACACATACCAGGTACATATATATACAAAACTTTTGACTCGTGTTGTCAAATTATTCATAATTATTTATATTAAAAAATTTAGTTCATATTAGATTGCATTTACATTAATAAGTTGATGACAACATGTTGACACATCCCAGCTAGATGGATGATATTATGAGGTCATCTGAGGGGGCATTTGATCATCCAGACCATCCTCAAACAAAGCATGGCTACATGGATTCTCCTCCACCTTCTATGTTCACTAATGTGGAGGAGAGTCACTATGTACAACCACATGGAGCAACAATTGAGGTTAAAAAAGTATTCCTAAATTTCAACATTTTCTTTTTTTAAGTTACACATATATACTAATTAATTTGTAGACTTATTATAATTTTTCCTTGCCAAATTTTTATTCCTAAGATTCAACATTTTCTTTTTTTAAGTTACACATATATGCTAATTAATTTGTAGACTAATTATAATTTATACTTGCCATTGTGCACACAAGGCAATATGCAAAGTGTCGTTGATGCCATTGTTATGTGGAGACATGAGTGGCATGTCAGGTTTAGAGGCACTAATGATGCATTTCTATTGATGTAGGCACCAATCATCGAGCCACATGCAAGGGAGCACCAAAAATAGATTCATGATCAGAACCCCCATCCTATCTAACTTGCATTTAGACTCAATTGAGGTTAGCAGTTTCATGTATATGTAATTAAAAATGTGGTTTAATGTCATTTATTTCCATATTATTTATTTTGTACAAATAATGATCTAAATATTTTGGATTTGAATGTGTTATATTGCAGTACTAGCTTATGGACACTTATTTTGTGTGGCAAAAATCACATAGGAGTTATGGTAGTACTTAGAGTGTCATAGTTTGTATATTTTCAGGCTCATTTCGTAGGGCACATTCACATGTGTGATACAAACTTTGTATATTTTCATACATGGAAAATTTATGGATGTACGTCATGGAAATTATTTTATTATATGGATGATTATTATTTCAATTTATAGATGTACATCATGGACATTATTTTAATTTATGGATGCTTATTATTTCAATTTATGGATGTTCATGTGATATTTGTAATTTGTATATATTTTCATACGGATAGTTTATTGATACATGTATTCACAATTTTAGCTGATGGATTTGTATTAATTTTAATTATGGATGCTCATTAATTTTTGAAGTTTATGGATCCGTTAAAATTATTTCGATAATTTAATCATTTTTCTATGTACTATAACTTTTATTAGTAATTTAATATATGTTCAATTTTTATTTCTAGTTTCATAGACTAAGAAAATAAGTACAATATTAAGTTATGATGAAAGTCACTTTGACACTTAAAATGAACTAAAATATATCATGTATCAATTTAATATTGAACATGGAAATAATTCCAAACATGCTTCATATTGGCCTGTAGATGTCTTTTACTGCAATCAACATATATGTTATAAAAATTCAATTTTAAAAATCAATTATTTAAATTATAAAGTCATATAATATATATTATATATAATATATATATATATATATATACCGTTGCATGGACAAATTTTTAAAGTATTTCAATTAATTTCTTATCTCAAAGTTCAATTAAAAAACACAAATAGGATTGAAATGAGTTTTATTCACTTTTAATATTAAAATATGTCATGTAAACAACAAATAGGTTTTATTTAACATTATTTATTTTGAGATTTTCTATAAGAGCTTAGTCATAACATGACATAAGTCAATTGTATTGAAATTTAATATATAGGTCATAAAACAATATATGACAACATTTCTATAATTTATATAATGTTATCAACTTTCTTAAATTTACTAGTTATCCAAGTATTTCAAACAATACCTTATGATGGAAATAAGTTTTATTCATTTTTTAAGAACTCAAATAATATTGAAATAAGTTATATATTCAATTTTAAAAGATGTGGAGATGTAAAAGTTACAAATATGAGTTTTATTCTATTATATTTTGTTTGAGGTTACCTACAAAAGCTTAGTCATAATGCACATCATTAATAGTTTTTTTGTGCTTACACTAAAATCAATGCACAATGTTAAACTAATTACCTTGAAATTAATGTACACCATATATCTAGTTACATCATTTACCAGAAATCAACATCTTCACTGAAATCAATGCATCTAATGCAAGCAATCAAATATGATGAGAAATCAACATCTACACTAAAATCAATGATTCTAATGTAAATAATAAAATAGTATTAGAAACCAAAATCTACACTGAAATCAATGTGACCAAATAGGAGTAGAAATAAATATCTACACTAAAATCAATCCATATAGTGCTAGCAATGAATAGGATTAGGAATCAACATCTACACCGAAATCAATGCATCTAATGTAAGCTCAATCAAACAAGATTATAAATTAACATATTTAATGAAATGAATGCATATAATGCAAGCAATGAAATAGAATTAGAAATCAACATCTACACATAAATGAGTGCATCTAATTTGCAAGAAATCAAATAGGATTAGAAATTAGAATTTGTACACTAAAATCAATCCATCTAATTCAAGAAATTTACTTCCCTCTCTGCCCCCCCCATCTATATCGATACCTCCCACCATATCTCCTTCTTTTTCTCTGTATCTCACCCCCCCCCAGAAACACATTCTCTCTCTCTCTCCATATCTATCAATCTCTCCCTCCCTCCCTCTATCTCTCTCTTCTTCCCTCTCTCCCACTTCCATCTATATCTCTATCTCTCTCTATCTCTCCTTCTTCATCTCTCTATATCACCTTGCAAACATACACACTATTTCTCCATCTATATGTATATATTCCTCCATCTCCCTCTCCCTCTGCATCTCTCTTTCTTCCCCTTCTCTCCTTTTGACTCCCCTTTTATCTATCTTCCCACCTACTCTCATCTCTCCCTCTCTCTCCATCTCCCTTGTCACTCCCTCTCTCTCTCTCTCCATCTCCCTTGACACTTCCTCTCTCTCTCTCTCCACCTTTCACTCTCTATATGTCTTTATTATTACCTCCCTCTCTCTCTCCCTCCCTCTCAAGTCCTCTCACTCTTCCTTTCTCTCCCATCTGTTAGGAAAAATACCAAGAGGGGGGAGAGGGGGGAGTGAATTAGTACTTTTAATTCACTTTAAATTTCAATTTCTTATTCAAAATTAAGTACATTATTTTTCTTCATTTAACCAACGTATGCACGTGACTTTAGTGAATGAAATCAATGTATATCCAGATAACTTAATTTGTGAAAATTTCCATTAGTGAGTTAACTTAAACATTGCATTATTAATTCATTAACCATTCAGTATGCAGTAAAGAACAAATAAATCACATCAGATAATCAACACACATATAACACCAAGATTTTATGTGTAAACCTAATGTGGGAGAAAGCCACCGCTGTTATTGTCTCTGTCTTATTTCTTATTCTATAAAGAAAATATTCATTACATTTTGTACTAGTGCATATTATTACCAGCACGCAGAAATCCACATTTAGGAGGATACAACCTCCACTCATTCTCAGGCACCCACTAGAAGGGAGCTACAACCCCCTGAACTCATTTATTGGCTCGTACTGGAAGGGAACTCCTACCCCCTTTTTGAAGGATATAACCCTCATATCCTTGTGGACCACTTTTCAAAATGTTTCTATTATGTAACTAGATCACAAACGATATAGATAAACGACTTCAAAATTAGCCTCTTTGAGGAGGGACCTCCTTTACATCACAAAAATGAATAGTTCTTGAATGATACAAATGACAAGAACTCCTTTCTATATATAGGAGTCTAATAGGTCACAATATAATCAGATCCTACATAAAAATAATAATCTAAAGGCATAACAATAACAATAGTGGCTTCTATGGGGTACAACAATAACAATATGGGGGCTACATTAACAACAACAATAAGGGGACTACACTATTATCATAGGTACTTAACATGCCCCTCTCCTTCAAAAAAGGTATTTTCCTAAACTCTTGAGTATTTCTGGATGCTTTTGTATAAAATTCTCATCCTCCCATGTGGAATCTCTAGCAGGTAAGCTCTTCCACTTACTGAGATACTCTGAAAATGACCGATTTCGTAATTTTCAAGTTCTTGTTTATGTGATCGCTTCAGGCTCCAATATGAGTTTTCCTTCTTCATCAAAGTTTATTAATATTGTTTGAACTGGGAGCTTGTCACTAATAACCTTCTTTAAGTATGAAACATGGAAAGTTGGGGGTACTTGAGAAGATGCAGGAAGCTCCAATTTGTATGCCATAGTACCGATCTTTTGCAACACCTTGTAAGGACCATAATACTTGGGTGATAATTTATTATCATTCTTAGCTTGATTTAGGGACATTTGTTTATAAGTTTGTAGCCATAAAAATACCCATTCACCTACATCAAAAATTGTTTCTCTACAATGTTGATCTTCCTGTTGTTTCATTTGATTTTACGCCAGAGTGAGGTTATCCTTTAAGAGTTGGAGAACTTTTTGTTGATGCTTGATGTGATCTTCCACTTCTTAAACCTTAAAATTTTCTTTTAAAGATGATGTGATGGATGATGGGTGATATCCATAAAGTGCCATAAATGGGGTCATATTTTTCTACAGTATGGAAGGAAGTATTATACCACCATTCAGCTAGAGGTAACCTCTTGACCCATTATGTTTGTTTATCAAATACAAACAACAAAGATATCCTTCCAAACATTTATTCACTATCTCAATTTTCCCTTCAGATTGAGGATGATAATATTAACTATGAGTTAATTGAGTACCAAGACAAGAAAACAATTTCATCCAAATATTTCCTGTGAAAATGGCATCTCTGTCACTTAAAATAATCTTTGGGTTTCCATATAGGTTTTGAATTGTTTCCATAAATTCAGTAGCAATTGTGCTGACTTTAAAAGGATGAGATAATGCACAAAAGTATGCATACTTAGTAAGTTTATAAACTACCAAAATGATGGCACTCCTTCCTTAAGACTTAGGTAAACTTGTGACAAAACTCATTGAGACCTCTACTAACGCTAACTTGGAATGGATAAACGTTGTAAAAGACCAGGGGTATTAATTGTCTCAACCTTATTTTGTTGTAAACCCAAACATTCTTCCACAAACTTTGAATATCAAATTTAAGGCCCTCCCAAAAAAATCCTTCTTGATCATGTGATAAGTTTTTAAAAATCTCGAGTTCCCTCCTAAGGGGGAGGTGTGTAATTCCAAAAGAATATTTTGTTTGAGTTGGGAATTCTTACAAAGATATGAGTGATCTTTATACCACAATGAATCATTTTTCCATCTAAATGTATCAAATGGACTGGGGTCTTACTCCAACTTTTGAATGAGTGTCCACACCTCTTCATTATTCTTCCATTCATCTCTTGCTTCGATTATCCAATCAGGTTGGATACTATAAATGGCACAAAGAAATGCTTCCACATCCTCATCCTTTCTTGAGAGTGCATCTGCAACAACATTTTTCTTCCCTTTTTGCAAATGATCTCAAAGTCATAATCTAAGATCTTTGTGACCCATTTTTCCTGCTCTTCTGAAGATAATATTTGTTCCAAAAATTATTTAAGACTATCATGATCATCTTTTAACTTGAAGTGTCTTCCCATTAGGTAACGTTGTCATTGCTTTAGTGCATGTAGTATTTCCAACATTTCCTTCTCATAAATAGGTCTGTGTAAATAATTTCCTTTAATTGGATGACTTACAAAAGCAACGGGTCTTCCTTCTTGCATTAAAACAACACCAATTCCATTTCCTGAGGCATCACATTCCACAATAAAGGTTTTTGTGAAGTTTGGCATAGTTAAGACCAGAGTTTGACACATTGCCTCTTTAATATGTTCAAATGCCTTAGTTTCTTCTGGAGTCCAATAAAATGCATCTTTCTTTAATAATGTTGTTATAGGTTCTACTATTCTCCCATAATTCTTAACGAACTTTCAATAATATCCTGTTAACCGAAGAAATACTCGCAGATGCTTTATCGTTGTGGTGATTTTCTATTCCTTAATGGCTTTAATTTTGTTAGGGCCTAGGTTAAAACCCTCATGATATACAATATGACCTAAATATTCTACCTCCTGTACTCCAAAGAAACATTTGGAGGTTTTTGCATATTATTGGTTCTCCTCCAATAGTTTGAGCACCATATCAACATATTGAACATGATCCTTCCAAGGTTTTTGTAGATTAGTATATCATCAAAAAAATACTAACACAAATTTTCTAAGGGTGGGTTTAAAAATGGAATTCATCGAACCTTGAAATATGGAAGGTTCATTAGCAAGTCCAAAAGGCATGACCAAAAACTCATAATGACCCCCATGAATTCTAGATGTTGTTTTCAGAATTTCTTCAATCTTCATTATATTTTGATGATATCCTGAATGAAGATCCAGCTTGGTGAAGTAATTTGCTCCATGTAATTCATACAACAATTCGTCAATGGCAAGAATGGGAGATTTATCTTTAGTAGTGATCTTGCTAAGTTCCCTATAATCTTGACACATACACCATGATCCATCCTTTTACTACTGGAGCAGAGAAAGAACTTTGACTAGGTTGAATTATACCACCCTCTAGCATGTCTGCAACTATACATTCAATTTCACTCTTTGGAGGATCACTTCCTAGAATCAAATTAATAGCATTATCATGATCAAAAATAGGTGGGAGGCTTTTTGGAGTCTCAAATACCTTGTAATGATTATCCAAGTCGTTTTGGAGATTTGGAGAAATAGATGATTTCGATGCTTGAATCTCTAGTGAGCACAAATGTGCAATTAAGCCTCGTTGTTCTTTATTTAGAAGCTTCCTCATGCCATTAGACATGATTATATTTCCTAGTTTCCTTACGATATCCCTTGATTTAACTTCCTTTCCTTCCTAAAAAAGTTCAAGAAAAGTTCTTGAAAATTAAAATTTATTGTCCCCAAGGATTATAACCATTGGACTCCTAGTACAACATCAACGCCACCCACTGGAATGGAAATCATTGGACTATTCAATATATATTCCCCCATGGTTAGCTTGATATTATGGCACTTTCCAAATAAATTTATAGTTCCTCCGTTTGCAACCATCACTTGACACTCTAGTGTTATATATAAGAAGCAACTCAATTCCTTGTCTATCTTACAATGAATAAAATTATGGGTACTACCTGAATCAATCAACACTATTACCTCTTCCTTCTTGATATATCCTTATAACTTGAGATTTTGAGGAGTGGTATTTCCTACCAAGGCATTCCAAGATATGGACGGATTCATTTCTTCTTTCTCTGGGGTTAGTTCCTGGTGTATATCCTCCTCTTTTTATGTTTCATGATCCTTTTCTTCCTCCTCTTCACAGTCTATGTAAAATAATTTATTCTCAACATACTTATGACCTTTAGTGTATTTGCTATCACAACTGTAACAAAGCCCTTTTTCTCTTTTTTTCTTCCAATTATTGTGGTGTCAACCTTGTAGATTATGGAACACTAGGAGCAGCAACACTTCCATATTTATAGTTGTGAGTGGTAGAATTCCTTGTTGTCATAATTTTTTTTCAACGTTTCTTTCCACCCTAAATGCCTTCTCCAATGAATCAGGTTCCCAAAGGTGAACCTCATGTTGGATGTTATCCTTTAAAGTCCCTATTGTTAGTGTGAAATTTCTTGGAAGGTGTACCAAAAACACTCCACTTAAGTTAGTCAATAGGTTGTGCAAAAACCCTAACAACAATCTACGGCTGCTTACACTTTAGATTTGCAATAAAAGTGGAAAAACCTGCAGCAAAAAAAATAACATATACAATCCAAAGAAGTAACAATAATATAGATATCCAATGCAATAACCCAAATGGAAAGACATTAAGATGAATAAATTATTTTATTGATGACACCTAGTGAAGGAGATCTACAAAAGGGTCTGCAAATCCCCCTCCATGGGATGGGTCATTTGATGTCCTTGATGATTTAGTAATTGATCTTCTCTCTCAACGTGTGAAAAACCCAGAACAATGTGAATAAATCAAATGGGAGCTCAAAAGAAAAGAGACGATATTGGTGACGATGATAACGATCATGGTGAATAATTAATGGAAAACCCTCCTATTTATAATAAAGTATTGATTTAGTATCGAAAATGGAGAATAATAAAATAATATTGACCAAATCAAGATCTAACCGTTAGGAATATTTTATTATATTTTTTGGAGAGCGAAGAGATATTCAAAATGGTCAAATAACTTTATTTAGAAATAGTTAACAAATAAAATGATTTATTAATTATTTCGTAAGGATTAAGAATGGTGTGAAATTTAAATAATTATTAAATAGTGATTTAATAATTATTCCAATAATGGAAATAAGGAATAATAAATAAATAGTGATTTATTTAATTATTCCTATGGGATTTAGTCAAATGTTACAAGGAATAATTTTTTCTATTTTATTTTAATCAGAATATAATTTAATAAAAATTGTTTACTAAATTGCTTCCCATGGTGAAACTGATTTTACTATGGTAAAATTAATCCTACATGGTGTATTTCGATCCACCTACTTAGAAATGGCCAAAAAAAAAAAATTAAGAACCCCTCTAAATTTATATGTGTAATAAATGGACGAATCCCCACAATACATGGAAAAATGAAAGGCGATTGTATCAATAATATAATATGTATATATAATATTTTTGGTGAATCTCTCACTAGATTATATGATATTGTAAAATCATCGCGAATCTCTCACCAAATTATATTATCTTGTAAAATCATGGCGAACCTTTCACTGAATAATAAAAACTTTGTAAAGGGCTAACAAAGTTCATAACGAGTATTTCTTGTAATGGCTTCAAGACTTGCTAATTAATACATCAAGAACATAAACAAGTATATTCCTTATATGGAATATACAGATATTTCTCACAGAAAGTCAACTAGCTTTAGCGCAGGTGGTAGGGAGAAATCCTACATGTGACAATGTGTTGAAATCATAACGAGTATTTATTGTAATGGATATGAGCCTTGTTGTCTAACTAATCCCTCGAGGACTGAAATATGTGTATTCCTCATATGGAATATAAAGATATTTCTCATGTATTAAAAAAAGGGAGGATATGAGATGAATGATATAATTACAAAGCCGTGTGACGGTGTACATAGCATTGATTAGTCATAATGGTTGAGAGGTTAGTCATGTAATTTAGTTAATATGTGTCAATTCATTTATTGTTTTATTTTTTTATATTAAAATTATTGTGTGTTTATTACAACTTGGTACCAACACACATAATTTTGGTAAGGCAATGTGTGGTCTAGTTCTAAGTTAAAGTGTTTTTCATTTCGCCCATAGGCTAAGATTCACCCCTAGAATTTTCAATGGATACACACTATCAATCCAATAAACACATCAAGTTCAAGTATTGACAAGCTATCAACTACCCTGCATGGGGTTTGCCATATTACAGAGGCATGTGGCCTCTCAGATCTAGCTAAAATTTGTGCCTAGAATTATTGTTTTCTTGTTATAGTGTAGAGGCAATTAATACATAATTTACATTGACCTACCTAGTACCACTAGTCCTTGATCGGATCTCAAGGTTTACCTTTCATATCTTTCTAAAGTCAAATTGTTGGGAAAGAAACATTTGTACCCATAATTGTTGTTGCCTTGATGTAACATGCAAGTAATTAATACATAGTTTTCATTGACCTACCTCATACCACTAGACCTTTCTCAGCTCTCAAGGTTGATCCTTTATATCTTCTTGAACTCACACTACTAGGAAATATTACTTCAATTCCCTACTCTCCCCCACAATTCAAGGGACAGGGTTCAACAAATATACAACATAGCAAGTTCAAATACCGGCAAGCTATCAACTACCCTGCATGGGGTCTACCATATTAGAGGAGCATGTGGCCTCTCAGATGCAGCCATAATTTTTGCCAAGCATTATTGTTGCCTTGTTATAGCGTGCAACAAATTAATACATAATTTGCATTGACCTATCTAATACCACTAGTACTAGCTTAGATCTCAGGGATTACCTTTCATATCTTCCTAAACTTAGGTGGAACTTAGACTGAGAAAATTTGAATTTCCACGTCAGTAGACAACTTGGAGGTAGTTAGCTGAGGTGACATGGCTCTTTTCACTCAGTTAGCTCAGTAAATTCGAGTTAGAGGGCTTGGAGTTCAGTTAAGCATATATGATTGCTAATTTGTAGCAATCAAGGTTAGTTATTTCAAGTTTTTTTTCTTCAGTTAAACTACTTCTAATTGTTGATAGAACAAGTGCAAGATCAATTATGCAGTCAGCCAATAGTCTACCTCAGCGATTATCCAATTAACTGATCAATCAGCCCAAAATAGCTAGTGCACGTAGAGAATTCTAGTTCCCCATCTATGGTGGAGATTCCAAGGAAATGTAACATCAATTGTAGACTAGCCTTGAGTGTATAGGTGTTGCATGCAGTTAGATGATCAACCTTGGGAATTGCACAATCAATTGGAGGAAAATTCCTAAATAATAGGGGTCTAATTCCTCAATAATCATGCAAGGAAATAGGGGCTCAAGATGAGGCATAAATTGACTAAGGTTGGGACGAAGCTTGTCATTGAGCAGAGAGATAGTTTATTCACTTGTAGGTTGAGCTCAAAGTGAGCTAGCAATTTTAATGCATTCTTTATTCATCGAATTAATGCAAGCAAGCTTAAGGGATTTTTTAGCGATTGTTTTCCCCTAGAAAATAATGTGCATGTGTGTTATTTCTTATTGAATGTCTGAGATTGTTGCTTGAAATTGTGAATTAATTTCCACTGAACAATAGAGTAGAATTGTGTCTCTTGATTTGGATTAAAATTTATTGATCAGTTGCAATTCTATCACCATATTTTTAGATGGTATCAGAGAAGGACTCACATTAGAACAAAAATTTCGAAGTTGTTTCTTAGGAGGTTCGAATTTGCAGCTTTAGTGTAGTCGGATCTCTTCAGAGTTGGGAAAATGACCTTCAACAAGCTAATATTAGAGTATGCCTTGGAAAGAAGCTCGAATTTCATTGCATGGAGGTGGTGCTTGATGACAACGGATTGTTAAAATATGTCAAGACATGCATTGCAAAACTAGGATGAACTGATGGCCATAACCTAGCTCAATGGAAGAATGATGTAGCCAAGGTGAGTAGAATAATCTTGGAGGGAGTGTGAGACCACATTGTCTCAAAACTCCATGGGAAAGAAAATCCTTTCGCAATGTGGAAGGCACTGACAGAGTTGTTCTTGAAGAGAAGTGACCATAGGAAACTGTCCCTCAAAGAAAAAATTTGAAATATCAAGATGAAAAAGAATGACACTATTCCGCAATATGTCAGCAGATTTACACAAGTTTGTGATGAGCTTGGAGGGGTTGGTGTGAATATTGCAGAAGATGAAATGGCTAACTCTTTTAGTCCTTCCCAAAAGCCGACATAGCTACAAGGACTCGATGAACATGAGTGAGAAATTACTGAATTGGGAATGGTAATAGTCAAATTTGGTACAAGAAGAGATCAGGTGAAATACCAGAGATGGAACTTTATCCAAGGGCGAGGATGAAGAAAACTTTGCATTGGTTGGAAAGGGAAAAATGGGCGAAGGGAATAAATATCAAACCAAAGAAAAATATAGCCAAGGGGTAAGAAGAAAGACTTGTCCAAAATAAAATGCTTCAATTGTCATGAATGTGGGCACTATGGTATGAAGTGTCCACACAAAAATTCTAGCAAGAAGAACTCAGGAGGATCAATAGTGAAGATTTGCATTCACAGTTCGAATTTGACTTCACCCTTATCACATGCATGGTCAACACTATGATGTGGAGTTTGAGGTACTTGGACTCAGGTGCCTCATTCCACATGATACGGTGTAGAGAGTTTTTCAGTGACTTGGAGGAGAAAGATCTCCAAATGCATATTGAGTTGGGGGATTATGGAAGGTACAATGCTATCGGGATTGGTACAGTAACCTTTCAGAAGGAGTCGGGATCTCATATTTGCCTCAAATATGTCATGTTTGTTCAATGTCTAAAGAAGAATCTCGTCTATGTAGTAGTTTTGGAAGACCATAACTATAATGTGATCTTCGACAAAGGGAAAGCATTCCTAAGACACATAGCCACTAGAGAGGTGAAGCAAATTAGGTTTCATGTGAAGAACTTGTATAAACTTGATGTGGAATATTGTGTTGCATTAAGCAGTAAACAAGAGAAAGTGTAGAGCCGCGATGTCAGTGAACTTTGGCACATGAGATTAGGCCATTGTCATCATTGCACTTTAAATATTATTCAAATAACCACCAACCTCCCTAAAGGATCATTTGAGTAGCAAGATGTATGCAAAGGTAATACCTTAGGGAAGTATGTAAAATCCACATTCCATGATCGAGAAAACAAAGCACATGCAGTCTTGGAAAGAGTCCACTTTGATGTTTGTGGACCTTTCTCAACTGCCTCCACCACCAGACATAAACATTTTGTTATTTTTATTCATGATTTCTCAAGGAAGTGTTGGAACTTCTTCATGCAAAAGAAGGATGAGACCTTCTCCAAGTTTGTAGAATTCAAGGAACTAGTTGAGAAAGAGACAGACAAGAATGTGAAGGCTCTCAGGAGGGACAATGGAGGTGAGTATGTTTCGAATGATATCAAGAATTTATGTTTGAAAGAAGAAATTCAAAGAGAGCTGATAACACCCCACAACCCACAAAAGAATGGGGTATCTAAGAGAAAGATCCAAAGCATTTTTGGAGCTGTGGGAGCTATGCCACATGACCAAGGCTTGCCACTGCATTTGTGGGTAGAGGCATGTAAGACAACAGTCTATTTATAGAATTGGATTCCTCATCGTATTCTTTGGTATGATTACACCGGAGGAGGCCGTCTCAAGGATAAATACAAATGTGTCTCGCTTCAGGATTTTTGGATCCTTTGTTTACTTCCATGTCTCCAAATATTCGAGAAAGAAGTTTGAGCTGAA
>APFE030511800.1:0-10651 GCA_000404065.3 Pinus taeda
TGTTGGGTATTTTTTTTGTTTTGCAATGGGTAAATACCAAAACCACAAAATACAAATCACAGAGGCAATGCTCTGTTTCCTTTACACTAGGATCTTTTTGCACAGAGGAGTCTTTAAAAAAAAATTACACAGAACAGAGTATTTCTCCACCATAAAATGATTTCTATTCATTAAACAAAAACACTTACATATTCATCCTCTTTTACTCAGAGGGATTCACCAAAACATTTTCACAAAACTTACTCTGCCTCCTATGAAATTTTACACCATTGTGTGTAAATATTTCATTTACATTCACTGCTGTGTGAAAACAAAATTACAGAGTTTTACACATTTACCTTTTCACCTGTGTGAAACTATTCATGGATTTGAAACAAAACAACCCACTGGTTTTCTTCATTCACTTCTCCTTCTGCACTGCTGTGTAATCTTTGCATTTCATTTACATTACAAACAAAATTACTCTGCTGCATAAAACCCCTTTTTACATTACAAACCCAAAAATATTCTCACACACTCCTGTGTGTTCTCTGGTTTTCATTTGTTCGCTGCTGCGAATACAATCCCTTGGTTTGCTGCGGACCCTTGTTTCTTTTTTACCATGTGCGATTACACATCTTCATTTTTTGGTGCTGCGGACCCTAGTTTCTTTTTCTTCATGTGCCATTACATAACACGCGCACACTCCAATCCCCGTGTGCTTTTTCACATAAATAAGAAAAATGGTGTCAACGTTTTTTTTAAAACATATATTAAAAAAAATAAAATAAAACTTTACGTTATATTTCGCCCATACTCCTATTAACTCGCCGTAAGAAACATTAAAGGTTTTACCAAAAAAATGTCAGCCATTTAACATAAGGTATGGGATGGTCCATGCTTCATTAATTTTGACAGACCCCCGTATGTACTTTGGACAGTGTAAACGGCAGAGACCTTTCCTTTGAATCGGATGGCGGAGAGGATGCTGATTAATCGGATGCATATCGGGCGGGGTGAGAAGACCGAAAGTTACCTTCCGAAGAATGTCAGTGGATGACGTCACGGCGATCCACATGTCAGCACCAAAACGCGTCGGAGCTCGTTGCATGGAAACAGCTTTAAGCCGAAAGGTGGTGCGATGAGGTTGCAGGCGGTTTATGGTTTGCTTCGGTGGTTTTCTGCGTGCGTTGACTGCTGACCCACGCAGTGAAATTATAATTTCAACACTCCCCTTTAATTTCACCTGCTGGGCATTCGGTCATACCCAGACACTTCCTCAAAAATTCAAAGCTTTTCTGATCCAATGGCTTTGTCAAGATGTTTGCAACCTGTTCATGAGTCCTGCAATGTTCTAGGACGATTTCTCCATTGTTCACTAATTCTCTGATGTAGTGAAACCTTGTATCAATGTGTTTTGTTCTCTTATGAAACACTGAATTCTTTGACAATGCAATAGCTGAGCTATTGTCGCAAAATATCACTGTCGCTTTTGCCTGCTCTTGGCCTAAGCTCCTCAACATCCTTCTCATCCAAACTCCTTGACATGCTGCTGCTGTAGCTGCCATATATTCAGCCTCTGCTGTAGACAATGCTACAATGGACTGCTTCTTAGAAGCCCATGAAATGGCTCATGAACCCATATGGAAAACATAACCGGAAGTGCTCTTCCGATCATCAACACTTCCAGCCCAATCACTATCTGTGTATCCAACCAAATCTGAATGTTCTGAAACATTATATAAAATTCCAAACATTTTGGTACCTTTGACATACCTCAAAATTCTTTTTGCTGCCTGCCAATGTGCCTCCTTTGGCCTCTCCATGAATCTGGAAATTAAACTAACAACATACATAATATCAGGCCTGGTTGCTATTAAATACATAAGGCTGCCTACAATACCCTTGTACAAACTAGGATCAAAATCCTTGTTGCTGTCCTCTCTGCTGAGTTTTAATCCCATCACTGTGGGAGTGATCGCTGCCTTACATTCTTGCATGTTAAATCTGCTCAATACTTTATTTACATATCTTGCCTGTGAGATAAAAATTCCTTTTTCATTTTGATCTACTTCTATGCCTAAGAAGTATCTCAAGAAACCCATGTCAGTCATTTCAAATTCCTCTTTCATGACTGATTTAAAATTCTTAATGAGCTGATCATCATTACCTATGAAAATAACATCATCAACATACAAGACAACAATTAAAATTTTACCATCTTTTTCTTTGACGTAGATGGTGGGTTCTCCTTCACACTTGTCGAATTCATTATCCAATAGATATGAATCTATTCTACTGTACCATGCTCTTGGCGCTTGCTTCAGCCCATAAAGGGCTTTCTTCAATTTGCACACTTTGTGCTCTTCACCTTTCTTCTCATAGCCTAGAGGTTGTTTAACATAAACCTCTTCCTTTAACACTCCATTTAGGAATGCTGACTTCACGTCCATTTGGTAGACTTTCCATTTGTTTTGTGCTGCTATGGACAACACTGCCCTCATGGTTTCCATTCTTGCAACCGGTGCAAAAGTCTCCTCATAATCTCTCCCATATTGCTGCTTGTACCCTTTGACAACCAGCCTTGCCTTGTGCCTTTCTATTTTGCCTTCAGCATTGCTCTTGGTCTTGTAAACCCATTTCACTCCAATGACTTCTTTACCTTTTGGTAGCTCAACCAAATCCCATGTTTTGTTTCTTTCTATGGCATTCATCTCCTCATCCATAGCTTTTATCCATTTCTTATCTTTAATTGCATCCTCGAAATGAATAGGGTCATCAACATGACAATACAAGGCAAATAATGAATTCATTCCTTCATCATAAATATCACTTAGATTTCTAAACTTCTTACCTCTTTCACTTGGTGTGCAAGTGCTTGAAGATGCACTTGAATTTCCACTTTGTGGTGTTCTTGGAGAAGCACTTTCATTTCTCCTCAAGGGTGTTGCTTGCTGTCCTTGTGTTGGCGCTGCTGATTGGGGATGCATTTCAGCCACCTCCTCATCATCTTCATCATGAGAAAAACAATTTTTAACATTCACTGTTTTCTCTATGCTTCCATCCCAAGCTTCCTCTTCAATGAATTGAACATCTCTGCTCACAAAAAACTTATTGGTAGATGGGATATACAACCTGTAAGCTTTGGATTCCTCACTGTATCCAATGAAGATACATTTCTCCCCTTTGCTGTCCAACTTCCTCCTTAGCTGATATGGAATGTGTGCATAGGCCACACATCCAAAAACTCTCATGTGGGTGACTCCTTGCTTTCTCCCACTCCATGCTTCTTCTGGCACTCTATTCATCACTGCTTTGTAGGACACCTATTCAAAATATATGCTGCACAATTTACAGCTTCAGCCCAATAATCATTTGGCAATGCTTTGCCTTCAACATGCTTCTCGCCATATCCATGATGGTCCTGTTCTTCCTTTCAGCAACTCCATTTTGCTGTGGGGTGTACCTTGCTATAAATTGTTTATGAATTCCATTTTCTCTGCAAAATCTTAGGAATTCCTTGGAGATATACTCTCCTCCTCTATCAGTTCTGAGAACTTTGATATGCAGCGCGCTTTGGTTCTCCACTAGTGCCTTGAAATTTCTGAACTTCTCAAACACTTCACTTTTGTTTTTAAGAAAATAAATCCAAGTCTTTCTTGTAAAATCATCAATGAATGTTAGGAAATATTGGTTGCCTGCTAATGATGGAGCTTGCATCGGTCCACATAAATCTGAGTGGATGATCTTTAAGGGTGCCTTTGCCCTTATACTTTTACCTGATGGAAAACTTTCTCTATGTTGTTTTCCCAAAATGAAGTCTTCACATAGGTTGTCCGGTCTCTCTATCAATGGTAATCCTTTCACCATTCCTTTTCTACTCAACAAGTTTAGACCTCCAACATTGAGATGTCCAAATCTCAAGTGTCACAGCCAATTTTCATCCTTTGGCACGCTTTGGAAAGCCTCTTGGGTCACTGCTGCAATTTCATTTTTGTTTTTCAAATCTGCCCTGATCCTGAGAGGGAACATCCTGTTCCTTGTCATCTTCACTTCAGCAATGCATCTTTTGCTGGGTGGTATATCCATGATGGTACACACATCATTCACAAATAAACATTGTAACCCTTTTGAACAAGCTGTCCAATACTCAAGAGGTTACATCTCATTCCGGGGACATAATACACATCTGCTATGGTTTTCCTTTCTCCTTGCTTTGTAAATATTTTTACCTCCCCTTTTCCCATAACAGACACTTTGCTATCAGTTCCTAGTGTGACCTCTGATTTCATATTTTTATCTAGGGCAGAAAAGAGAGCTATATTTCCTGTCATATGGTTGCTGCAACCTGAGTCTAAAAACCATATGTCTTCACTATTTGTTTCAGCCATGTTACAAGCTAACAACACATTAGTTTGGCTGATGTTCTCTCTAGTAACATTTACATTTTGTCTATTACTCATATCATGCTGCTTCTTCCTACATTCACTGGCATAATGCCCATATTTTTTACAATAATAGCATTGGACATTGGATTTTTCATACCTTTGTCCTTGAGCATGATGTTGTTCTCTTTGTTGGCTGCTGCCTTGGGCCTTGGTTCTGATTTGAATTGCTGCCTCTTCCTTGAGCATTTGCTGGACTGTTCCTTCCACCTTTGTTTTGGCTTCTGCCTCTTCCTCTCTTGTTTCCTCTGCCTTGACCTCTTCCTCTTCCAAAGGACATCTGGGTCTTGAAGGCTTGCTCTAGAGATGAGTTTTCATTCCTACTCAATCTCTGCTCATGTGCTATCAGTGATGCATGTAGCTCATCAACTGAAAAGTTTGAGAGATCCTTTGTCTCTTCAATGGTGGTGACTATAGCATCAAACTTTGAGGGTAAGACCCTTAATATTTTCTCCACAATCCTCCTTTCTTCAATGGTTTCTCCATGAGTCCTCATCTTTGTGATCAGACCAATTACATGTGTGAAGAATGAGTCAATGTTGTCTGACTCCTTCATGCTCAGATTCTCAAAATCTCTCCTCAGCAACTGTAGTTTTGCTGTCTTCACTTTCTCCATGCTTTGATAGGCTGTCTTGAGAGTTTTCCATGCCTCATTGGATGTCTTAGCTGCTGCTAACCTTGGAAACACACTCTGGTCCACTGCTTGATACAACAATACAATGGCTTTTGCATCCTTCTTCCTATTGCTCTTCAATATGTCTTTCTCTGCCTGAGTTAATCTGTTAAACTCAGTTTCATCTGCTGGTTCATCAAAGCCATCTTCAACTATTTCCCATAAATCTTGAGAGGCAAACCAGGCTCTCATGGTTATTGCCCAGTAGTCATAGTTCTTCCCATTGAGCTGTGGGAGCTGGGTGTTAAACATACCCATACCAGTGCTTGTGCTAGCCATTCCTTGCATCCTTAGTTATGCTTCAATTTCTTGACTGTATATTTAAAAACAACTGACTTCTGCAACCAAAAGACTCCTCCCTTCAGCTTCTTTGTCACCTACAAAGAGCCTAACCTGGCTCTGATACCACTGTTGGGTATTTTTTTTTCTGTTTGCAATGGAAAATACCAAAACCAGAAAATATAAAACACAGAGACAATGCTCTGTTTCCTTTGCTCCAAGATCTTTTACACAGAGAAGTCTTTTTTAAAATTAATTACACAGGACAGAGTATTCCACCACCATAAAATGATTTATATTCATTAAACAAAAACACTTACATATTCATCCTCTTTCACTCAGAGGGATTCACCAAAACATTTTCACAAAAATTACTCTGCCTCCTATGAAATTTTACACCACTGTGTGTAAATATTTCATTTACATTCACTGCTGTGTGAAAACAAAATTACAGAGTTTTACACATTTACCTTTTCACCTATGTGAAACAATTCATGGATTTCAACAAAACTATCCACTGGTTTTCTTCATTTACTTCTCCTCCTGCACTGCTGTGCAATCTTTACATTTCTTACGTTACCAAGACAAAACATTTTTACTCTGCTACTGCACTTTCTTTTTACATTACAAAACCAAAAGAAAATTCATGCACTTCTGTGCATTCCTCCCCTGCAATACAAAATCAATCTCTGGTTTCCATTCGCTGCTGCGAATCCTTACAATACAATATCCCTACAATACAATATTTTTTTCTGTATTTTTCATTCGCTGCTGCGAATTGGTCTTCACACTCTCCCCATGTGCAAAAAATCTCAAATTACATGGAGTCAACACTCCTACTAAAAAGTATACCATACATTTCGAAATAATAATAAAAACTTACATTAAATTTATGCCCATACTTTGTATTAACCCGCCGTAAGAAATATTAAAAAACATTACCAAAAATATGACAATGTATTAACTTAGGTATGGGACGGTCCATGCTGCATTTAATTTATCAGGCTCGTATGTACTTTGGAAAATTTATCGGCGGTGAACCTTTCCTTGAATCGAACGGCGGAGAGAGAACACTATAATCGAACCGCGGAGGATGCATATCGGAAGACCCTTTCTCACGGTACTTTACGCCAAAGTTGCACTGTCGTAAATCGACGGACGTAAATGCTGGAGGTCGTCGGACGAGGGAAATCAATATCGGAAGGGGTGAGTTGACTGAGTGTTACCTTCCGAAAAGTGTCAGGTGATGATGTCACGGTTGTCCATATGTCTGCGTCGGAGCACCTTCGTACGGAAACCACTTTTGCCAAAAAACGGTGCGATGGCTTCCTGACGGTTTAGGTTTGCTGCTGGGTGGTTTCGGGGGTTGAACGGTCAGCGTTGAATGCTGGCCTGCGCGCAGCAGTGGAATTACAATTTTAACAATCCGGTGATATTTTTAAATACACACGACATTTATTATACTATTAACTTACAGCACAACTACTCTGTTTACCTGGAAATCGAGAGAAATGTAAGAATGGTCAAACGACCTTCCGAAATTGTTGTAACTCGAAGGGTTGCCTTATAATAGCCATTTGTTGTATGTGAAGTCAACTTCAACTAAAAACTCAGTAAAAAATGTCAGCCCGCTACACACATTTACCCACCCGCAGGAATGCATTATTCAATTCAATTCGGACTTTGTTCAACAAAAAGACGCTAATGGGTCATCGAAACTTTGTTTAATGAAATCTATAGCAGTGCTGGAATGTCCGGACCGACCATCCTTAACCCGTTTGTAGGGTCGGGTCCTCGGAAACCACCTTTAACCCGATTGTAGAGTCGAACATTACGATGACCCTTAACCCGACCGTAGAGTCGGGTCATTAGAACCTTACGATGACCCTTAACCGGATTGTAGAGTCGGGTGATTATACCCGACTCTACAATCCAACGGCCGGCTTCAGATATTCTGTTGGTCGGAGTTTGATCTGCGTGCATTGGTGCCTTGGAGAAAGCTCATATAGATCCTCCCTATTTAACTGGCACCCCCCTCTGCAGATTTCTTCAACAATATCATCTCTGATATGGTTATACCAACTTTGCTCGGTTACCCTAGGTCAGGGAGCTGTCTGTTCTCTGTATATTGCATCAGGAATATTATATATATGTAATATATAATTTGCAGGTACTGTCTTTGGGAGAATGAATTCGTGAATAAGTCCAGGCAATCATGAACTTTATGTCTGTGAAAGGGGGCTCTCTTCAGCCCCGCAAAGGATTGTTGACTGTTCGAAACAGCTGCCGTCTCATTCATTCACAAACTCACTCTTTACACACAAACGAAACGAGTGGGTTGATGTGTGAATGATGCGGGAGCTGATTTCGTCCAGGAAATGTCTTTTCCTTGGACTGAAGGGAGCTCCCTCCGTTAGTATACGTTTCTCTGAAATTAGGTTTTACTATCTCCTTTTCTTTTAACATTATGTTTGTGTTATATGATATATCTATTCTTTTCGCAATCTAAGCTTAACAGATTCTGCTTATCGATTTCTGCATATATTGATTTCTCGTGTGTTTGTTCGAAAGCGGGGCACACTGGAGATTTGCGACAATTCTAGTGACTCTGTATTTCAGTTAATAATTTTTTCCTGGGATTCATCACATTGAAATTTTAACCAGTCTTGAAGATTAACCAGACTTGTGTAACTTTTTAAAAACAAATTCACCAGAATTGTGTAACTTTTTAAAAACAAATTCAAATCACAGAAATCTCAATTCTAAAATTTAGAAATAATTAATCTTTCAATTAATTTTTCAGGAGTTTCCCATATTCCCTGTTATCACAGTTGTTTGATTCTGTGTTCCAGGTGTTTTTCGGGTTGCAGTATAGAATTTCGCAATTATGATAAGTTTTTGTTTTTTAAATGAAACTAATACGCAGTGTTTAACTGTAATTTCTCGGTACTGTTATCCAGAGGACGATACATAGCGTATTGAATTGGCCTTACTTTGCCCTTCATTTACATCCGGTATGCTATATTCAATTTCACTGATCATCATAGTTAATACATTTGTCATTTGTTCAGAAATTCATTCTGATCCCTTCTTCGTCTATTGTCAAAGATTTTGCAGATAATTTCCGCAGATTCATATACAGATGTCAATGTAGCCTGCCACCTGTAATCCACCTTCATGGGTATTGCGGGCAGAGATTGTACATGGAGCTTTCTTGAGGCTCACAAGTTGGTTCCTGGTTTGAATCTCCCAGCAATTCATTCATTTACCTACAAGTATGTAGTACTTCGCCATGAGACTTGCACCTGAAGAGTTGTACTTTTATTATATATGCTAATAGCTATTCATGTCGGGCAACAATCATAGAGTTGCTATGGAATATTAGTGGTATGGCCAGGTGTATATACACTGTTGGATGGTTGCCTAAGCCCTTCACTGTGTACATATACCATTAGGTATAGCCCTGTTCATATACATCTGATAGTGTAAGTATAATGTTAAATTGAAGTATGTATAGAGTTCATGATCTATCGATGCATATGGTGAAATACAAATATAAACGTACATCGATATTGTCAAATACATATATAAACGTACATTATATAGATTTCATGATCTATCGATGTTAGCGGGTTTTTACGTGAGTCAACCAGTACACTACCAAAAGCGGTATATCGGGCAGGGTCTGAATGGTTTTTGGTTTTTTTGTGTTTGGCTCTGATTCTATTCTTTGAGTGACACGTTGTCGGAACAAGGAGAGAGAAAATCACTCTCATCGGGTGGTTAACTCGCGTTTTTTGTCCTTCCGATATGCATGATCACTGTTGGATCTTAATGAGTGGATCAACTGTGGTGATTTTGTGTGAGCGTTGGTTGGGCCCGAAGAATATTAGAGTGTTACGCTTTAACTTCCTTCGGGTCCATGTAAGTTTTCAGTTTGACTTGTGGTGGGACCTCTTGTGGTTCCATGTCGGGTTTTGGACTTGCCCTCCAAGGTTTACTATGCTCCTTGTGCTTTGTTTGGTCGTTCTCCCCGATTTTCCGGTTTAGGTTCTCTTAGTTTTGAGAGATTGAGTGGTTTGGTCTACACCACTGATTGTTGAATTCTCGCAGAGTGGGTATGGTTCCTTATAAATTATGTATATTTGACTATGTTTAATAGAAGGTCACTGAGTTGTAAGGAATTTTGCATAATATTTGATTATATTTTTAATTTTGACCAAATGCTATGAACAATTTAACTATCAATTTCATTTTTATAATATTATTTTTTATTTTGACCATGGATGGTGAATGGTCAAAATGCTATGTTCAATTTGATTACCAATTCCATTTTTGTTAAAAGTTATTATATCATCTATTTTATTTATTTATTTTTTCTAACCAATTTAATATAATACCAAGAAGATATCTGCTATCAAGTGGTTACACTAGATTCGCAACAATAAGCATGCTCACCATCTTTTATCATTTAAATTTTAAAACATTTTTTTAGCTTCTTTGGAAAAACTGATTTAAATTTTTAAAGCATATTATTTTGTAGTTTTTAATAAAAAAAATGATTTTAGTCAATAGGATTGACACTTCTAGTATGCATTATAAAGATAATAGAGATAATGTTTAGCTGTATTACATTAACATAATGCACTTTTTAATATTTATTACCTTATGTAAATTCACAATGTTAATTGAAGAGGTACTTGCCTCAATTATGATCTTGCCATAGTATGGCATCTTAATTTTAATTTTCATTCTTACTTTTACTTATATTTTTATTAATTTTCATTTTTACTTTTACTTATATTTTTAAATTTTTTTTTCTTGAAATTATTAATATTGTGTATTCTCGACAAATTATCAACTATCTATCCCTACCGTACAAGAAACCATAACACCTTCTAGGAATTACCATTATACAAACCAATCACAACACTTTTTTCTTTGATTGAAATTATAAAATTCCTACATCGTTTGAATCCACCTTTTCATGTCCTTCCTTGCCCCAATCAGCGAAAAATACACTCTTTAACCTTTTTAGAAGATTTCGCTGAAAACTCGGGAAAATTTTGGAATCATGTTGTGTGTATGAATGTGGATTATGAACCATGAAAAGGTTTTGCTGAAAGGATATAGTATAAATTGTACTTGTTTTTATTGAAAGTTATAATTTCAAAATATATTGATATAAAAAAAATGTTAAGAACGGAAATTTTTTATTATAATATATTTATTTTGATATAGGGTAGTATGGAGAAGTACATTGAAATAGATAATT